>CANTUT010000551.1:0-117969 GCA_947687605.1 Reutealis trisperma | reverse complement strand
TACATACATATATATATATGTGTGTGCTTGTGTGTGTTTTTGTGTGTGTTTGTGTGTGTGTGTGTGTGTTTGTGTGCGGATGTGTGTGTGTGTATATAAATACGTACACACAAACACACACACACACACAGATATATATGTACACACAAACACACACACACACGCACACATATATATATATGTGTGTGTGTGTGTGTGTATATGTGTGTGTGTGTATGTATACACACATACATACGCAGACACACACACACACACACACACTCATATATATATATATATATATATATATATATATATATATATATATATATATATATATATATATGTACGTGTGTATATGTATATGTGTATACACACACACACACATACACAGACACACATATATATGTATACGTGTGTGTGTATATATATATATATACACACACACATATATATATATGTGTGTGTGTGTGTGCATAGTCCATCTACATCGCTCAAGAGCAATATCCAAGTGCCACTGCACTTCCTGATTCGCATGAAGAAGATGAACCAGAAGAGGTTATGTCCCCTCCGAGGATGAAAAGAAGGCTAACCCGTCACTAACTTTGAAAAAATCTCAAGTGGTTGTCTAATCTTCTCTAGCTTTTATACATTCCACTAGCCATTTGAGGAGATCTAAGATGTTTTAGGGCTTTGGGAAGCAAAAAGCCTTTTCATCTGAGCTTATTGTCATTTTGGACTCTCTTAATCCTTTCTGAGGATACTCCATTTGCTCCTTTTATATCTCTTTCCGAGGAAGATCCTTTTATGGCTATCCAGTTTATCATACCTTCTTTAGACATCTTAGTTGATGTGATTGCAAGTGGTGATAGGCCTTCTGGGCAAAGACTACTCGTCCTTCCTAAGTTTAAGTCTAGAAACTATTTTTTTTCTTAGGAAGCTTAATCTTTTTCCATTTTCTTGTGGGTGTAGGATTCCACCGCTAGGCGGACTTGCCTTACGCCTATTGGTGCCTTTGATAATCCTACCACTAGTTTGGACTTCTTATTCTTCACCTGTACCAGCTTTAGCATTTGCACTATGAGACCTTTCCCAGCCCCAGAGTCTACAGTTGCAGCCCCCACCATCCTGTAGTAATTCTTTTCTTTGGAGCTCTTTACCTTTACTGAGGCTCAGTGGCACTCCATTCTTTCTGCCATTTCAGTGCTCCATATGGCCATGTCTTCTGCTAAAAGCATCTGCTGCCTTGATGATTTGAAGGCAAGGGTTCTCACTTCTTTTTTTGCCTATAAAGAAAAGAGTGTTGCCATGTCCTCTTAGAAGGAAAAGATTATTGTAGTGTCAGAATAAAAGACAGTTTGATATGTTAATGGCCCGCAACAGAGATAAAATACAAGAGTATGAAGAGATTGGCAAGCATCTAGATGCTACCCATGATAGAATCCAACAACTACAAGATGAGATTATAGCTTTAGAGGCTAGAGCTGCAAACTTACTAGCTAGAGGAGATAAGATGTAGAGAGAACATAGCAAGGAACGTCAAGAAATAGATTGTCTGGGAAACTTCTTAACTATCAAGCACCCATAGGCATAGAATTAGGTGGTAGTGTGTATTACTTTGGAGGAGATGTGACTCCAGTGTTGCAGTAAGTGGAGAGAGTTGCAAGCCTTTGATTTTACCTCCCTTTCAGCTTAACTTATTTCTTTTCCATGTCATTAGCTTAGAACTTGGGCACTTTATTGAACATTTGGTACTGTAATATTTAAACGAGACAGTTGATCTTCTGTGATGTATGAACTGTAGATTTAGCTTGTCTTTATTTGCTTTAAGAAAAAGTGGCCATAGGCCAACTTATTTATAGTTTTAGTTGTGAGATCGACTTTTTACATGTCTCTCTCTCTATATATTGCTTTTACAGGTGACAAATACTTTGATAACCATGGGATCGACCTTCTTATTATTTAAAAGTGGCCAAAAGCCAACTTACTATGACTTTTGGCCATAGGGTTGGCTTTGCACATGTCATTCGATATATACATATATTGCTTCTACATATGACAGGTTCTATAGTGGTTGTGGGATCGGCCTTATCATTGATTTTCTTTATGTGCTTGCCTTATTTTCCATATAGTGGGAAAGTATTTCTTAAGATACTTGCCATTAACAAATCTTTTGTGAGGCTTTCCTTGCAAACTTGACAACTAATAAGCATTTTCATCCAGCACCTTGTGCACTTTAAATGGGCCTCTCTATCCTTGATGCCTACAAGTGGCTCAGCTTCCAAATCATTTCCCCTTCTTGGAAAGTCTTCTTTTTAATTCTTTTTATTGTAAACTCTGGAGACTTTCTTATTATGTATCGCCATGTGATTGAAAGCTTGCATCCTTGCTTCCTCCAGGTCTTCTAGTTCTATCATTATAGCTTGATGGTAATCATTCAAAGGAAGACCATGTTGTTTGGCTACCCTTAAGGAAGGAACTACCACCTCTATTGAAAGGCTAGTATCATGACCATAGGTAAGAGAAAGTGGGCTTACCCCTATTGAACTTCTTTTTGATGTTCTATAAGCCCATAGAGTCTCTGCTAATAGTCTGTGCCAATCTCTAGGATTGCCTTTAATTATTTTCTCTAGGATTTTAATTAGCACTTTATTTAAAACCCTAGCTTGCCCATTTGCTTGAGGGTAGTGGGGTGTTAAATTGATTAGCTTGATGCCATAGTCTTCAACAAAGTCCTTCATTTCTTCACCTGTTGTGAGGCCTCGCCCGAGCACCGGTCTGATCCGCCGAGGTATCGAAATGCTCTTCGGGAGAAACTCCACGATTGGAACTCGCTGTGAGTTCAGAAAATTGATTTTTGTATTTTGAAGGTTGAAAGGTGAGTCGCCACTTTAATTTATTTATTTTAATTAGGAAAATTAAAGAAAATCCAACATGATTGACTCCAAAATAATTTGGTTTATCCCAATGGAAAAGTGCACCAATCCACGAGTGACCAAGGAGGGCTCGGGGATCAGGTTTTGGTAATTACACAATTTAAGAAAATGTTATTTTCTTTAGCTTTGCTTGAAATGCAAAATATCTCTTAAAATTGAATTTTTGTGTATGCATGAACAAAAAATATAATGATGAATGAACATATATGTATATATATGATGTGATGGAATGACAATAATAAATAAATAGGCCAGATAAATCCTACTTAATTATTACAATATCAAAACAAATGGAATAAAGGGGATCTTTACTCTAGCCCTTATGGGTACTAGGGAAAGCACACATTCCCCAAAATAAATTGAAAACAAAATCACAAAATAAAGGATTAATGTGAATAAATAAAAGGAAAACAATATTGATAAAAAGATTTTTGGAGTTGATGACCTTCAGAATGGCAGCCTGCGTATCCTATTGAATAGGAATCAAACCCCACGCAGTTCTCCCTTATTGCGAAGGAGGGGTTTTAGAAATGTGTTGATTTGCTTATTAACTTAATTCTGATTCTTAAATTAATAAGTTTTAGATCTTTTCAGTTTTAGACCTAAAGAGAATTCTAGATCTGAATTTAGAATTTTAAAGATAGAAAATGGATTATCCTTTGCTTTTCTTGGTTTTCTGACGAATGGAACGAGTCTTGCTTCGGATCTTAACTCCACTTTGATTCAAAAGAAACTTGGAATCTGGATTGCTTTGAAATGCGTTGGAATGCCTCAAATGAGCTTGAAATGTATTAGAATGTGTTGGAAGTTGTCAAATGAGGTTGGAGGAGGCTCTTATTTATAAAGCTAACAGAGGAGGTGCCGGCGGCACGGACGGTGGCATCGGAGCGGTGCTGGCGGCAGGGGTGGCACGGCTGACGCGCTGGCCATCTGGGCAGCACGGCTGACGTGCTGGCCGTCTGGACGGCACATCAGACGTGCCGGCCGTCTGGGCGACACGCCAGACGTGCCGCCATACCGGCGGTATGATTTTCATGCCGCACTGATGGCATGGCTTTCTTCCAGCGGCATGGCCTTTTTCGGCAGCATGGCAAGGAGGCGGCATGAAAATCGTGCCTCCCAGCGCCACTTGCGAGGTTCAATCTGTTTCTGTCCGTTTCGGGCCTGTTTCAGCCCTGATTCGAGCTCTATTTGATTACGTGGATTTGTAATTGAAAGACGATCCACTGGAGGTGCATTTTTAAGGGTTCACAGCTGCCCCCCTTATCTGATTTGGCCGGACAGAGGCTGAATCTGATAAGTGTGAACTGGAGGCTTAGGATGCCATTCCGAACATTTTGAACGTCCCTTTTAGTATTGGGATTTATGGAAAAGCTTCATGTATGATCTTTGGCTGTTCTGATTCAGTTTGGACTATTTTTTAATTTTCAGGTTATTTTTGAATTTTTAGTTTTTCTGCAATTTCTAGAGATTCTGGACTCCGATCGAGACTCCATCTATTTTGGGAGATGGATAAAAATCCCACGGATTCACTGCTTCAGATGGCACTGAATTCTGACTTAAAATAAGCTTGTTATGGCAAAACTACGTGAATTGGACCTGCGAATCAAAAAGTGAAAAAGATATTATGATGAGGGGCCCACCTTTTCCTCTATATAAAGCTTTAACTTCTTCACTCTTTTCTCATAAGTTCATTTGTCTCTCTCTTTCTTCTTTTCTCTCTCTCTCTCTAGCTTCTTTTTCTCTCAAATTTTACTTTCTCTCTTTTACTCTCTCCTGATGGATATCTTCAACCAGCCAGCAGCGGGTGCTGAAAATTCAGAGATATTGCTAAAGGAGCCGGAGCAGCACATCAGCTTCACTGGAACTATTCAGGTATGCTTTCCTTTTCCTGCACAGTTAAAAAAAATTCTGATAATAATTTTTTTTAAATTACAGAGGATAAATTTAAGGCCCCGGGGTGGCCGTAGTGTCATGGAGCTGGTTCGCATTTACTTGACTAGTCAGGAGGCTGTTCGTTTGTGTCTTGAGCCCTCTGGAATGCTCGGGTGGCTGGAGCTGGATGTCAAACAGCCAGTTAATACCACTATGCTCAAAGCATTAGTGGAGCATTGGTGGGATACTACAAACACATTCCACTTTGGCTGTGGTGAGATGACAGTCACTCCCTTCGAGTGGAGCATGCTTACTGGTATGCATTTCAGATCTCGTCCTCTCGAGTTTTATTCTTCATGGATCGAGCGCTCTTCTGTAGAGATGGCCGCCCTTATTGGGGATGATCCCCTTCGTGGGAGCCTAAGTGTCCCACGTTCTTGGCTTCATCAGACTTTGATGACTATGGGTCGGGCTCCTAGTCAGTATAATGTCGATTAGGGTGCTAGACTTTGTGCTTTGATTATCTTGAGCTGTACTTTTCTGCACAACTACAAGGACTGCATAAATCTGAATATCCTGTGATCCTTGGAGAATTTGGACGAGATTGGGGAATTCGACTGGGGAGGTGCTGGCCTTTGTGCCATGTATCACGAGCTGTGCAGCATCTCCCGTGGCACGCTTTGCGGGCATGGTGGTACCTTCATTGTGCTTGAGGTTAGTATTACTTTGTGGTATTTTTGTTAGTTGACATCTGCCTAAGTGACTGATAAAATTCTGTTTCCTGCAGTACTAGGTTTATGAGCATTTTCTGACGTTGGCTCCATCACTGAAAGAGCCCAATGCTATTGATCCTCCTTATGGACGCATTTGGAGGATGTCCAACAGACCTGACTTCATGATGAAACCATTTGATCAGTGCAGACAGTTCTTTGCTACTGTGACCGCAGACCAGGTATTTCTCCATTGATCTTAATATGTCTCTTACTGTTTCATCTCCTATTACTGCATATTGCAATCTGTTTGCAGGTGAGATGGTCTCCATTTATCAGATTTCTGGAGTGGATCCCTGATCGGATCAGGCCTAGCATAGCCTTGGCCTCTTGTCGACTCTTACTCCGCTGTGAGTCTCTAAGGATTTTCTATTTGGGGGAAAGGGTAAGGGCACATGTTATAAGAGATAGAGTTGTGCCACTGCCACCTCCGATAGATATGAGATTTGGGTTGGCTATCTTGGGAAAGGATGAGTGGGTTAATGGAGCTTCCTGTCTGGAATTTCTATTGCCAGACGCAGATTACGATGACTTCTATGAGACATCCTTGATGCGTGGGACACCTCCCTTGGATAGAATGCGAGAGCCGTCTCATAGAAGGTCGAGTTTAGCATCTTCCCGAGGTCCTCCCTCTAGAGTTGGGAGTTTTTCACAGGCCGACGGTACTGTTCCGGTTGGCAGCATGGGTCTTAGGGTCGGACCTTCAGGCGTAATGGCCGGCCATTTAGGCTTTGCAGCTGATCCTGCTGGGGTTGGCCCTTCAAGGGCTAGCGGCTCTACCCCAGCTCCAGCTCTAGATGTTTCAGTGGGAGGATCGACAGATTCAGCTCCCTTGCCTACTGGTCTTGTTTGCTTGCCGGCTTATCTAGATTATTTTTTTGGTGACGACCAATTACATCGTTATCATCTTCCTAATGCACGTCTAGCCTTCTTTCCTACTATCCCTGAGACTGTGACAGAGGTAGTGATTTTTGCTCAGCTAGAACTCTTGACAGTTTTGCCTTGTACTGATTTCTGACATATCTTTCTTCCTCAGGTTCCCATGAGTTTTGTTCGCTATCACTATGACCTTTTAGGCCGTTATGCATTTGCTTTGACCTCCTTTCTGCATGAGAGAGATTTGATGGAGGATAGTCACGAACAAAATGTGCCCAGGCGAGGACGTTGCAGACCCAAGTGTGGTTGCTAGAGACTTGTTTATTAGGTTTTTTTTTTTTTTTTTTTTTTTTTTTTTTTCATGTGCACATGTACCAGGATGATAGATGTATGCATGACATTTTGGATGTATGCACTTTTATGTTTATGTGACATTTTGGAAAATGTATGACATGTTATGTTTTGAAATGATGTGGGTGCATGATATGAATGCGGATGTTTGGCTGAAATAAGAATTCCATTACGCTACACCTTATGCTTTTCTCTCATTTTCTACTTGATTTTGAGAAAAATAAACGACTTTAAACCCGAAATCATGTAAAAACTTATTTTGAGGGAAGGAGGCAAGATGGCTTAGGCGGCACAGTAGGCGTGCCGTCGGTACGGGCGACATGGCTACCGTGCCGCCGCCGTAGCGGCACGGCCGGCGTGCCGCTGTACAGGGCGGCACGCTTACTGTGCCGCCAGCAGCATTAATTGCAAGTCAGATCTGCCTCTTTAAATAGCTTTTTTTTTGGCCATTGTCAGTTCGTACTTCTCGATTTCTGTGCCTTAAAAGTCACTTTCAATCATTTTTTGCTCTCAAAAAAAAAATCTATTTTTATTTCTCACAATGGAGCCTTATTTCAGCCACACGATGTTCTTATGGTGCAAGAACCTCACAAAAGTGGAGAGAATTAATTTAGGAAAGTATGGGGTAAGTGCTATGCCCACCCTAAGAGGAATAAAGGTGGATTGAGAATTTTTACGCGCCTGTTTGCGTTTTTGGGATCCAACTGCCCATGTCTTCAGGTTTGGGGCATCTATGGAAGAGATGTGTCCTACTTTTGAGGAATTTTCTGTACTGCTTGGATCTGATCCAGAGGCTGTGCTGGCTACTCCTATAGAGAAGGTAGGATATTTCAATTCTTTCAAAGGACTTCTTGATTTGAGCACTGAAGCTGCTAGTCCCATGATGGTGGATGATTGGGTAGATCTGAATGCTGTGATAGCAGAGTTTCATGATCCTAAAGATTTTGAGGATGATAGGTGGTTCCATTTAAGGATGCGGGCTTTATCCTTCTGTCTGACTGCTGGATACATTTTTGTAAGCCCTACTGGTTGGGGTGATGCCAGAGTTACTGAGCTGATTCCGCAAATGGAAGAGAGGAGATCTATTGCAGCTATAGTGCTGGCTGAGACTATCATGAGTTTAGATAGGTCTTGTACTTTTGATGGGCCGTGGTCAATTAGCCCTATTATCCTTCAGGTTAGTTGAATTCTGACTTCTGTATTTCAAATCAACTACTTTTTGTGTTTATGCTTATCTCTTCTGCACTTTTCAGATTTGGCTGAGAGATCATCTCCGGATAGTTGGACCTCCCACGAAGAAGGACTATTCTGCTTCATGGTATAGAACTCGGACCATTGTGATAAAGCGGGATTCCGAGAAAGAATGGACAAAGTGGTTGATGGAGCTGGACTCTACGACCTGCTGTGGAGGTGTGAATGGTATAAAATCAGAAGATTCATGACCATGAGTTTTGGCTACAAAATGGTCTATTTGCTGGGATTAAGGATGGTGACTTTTTACCAAGCTACTAGGGTTATGCGCCAAATGGGACACAGTCAGGGCGTGCCACTAGATGGCGCTTTGTTTGAGTCTGTTCTGATTACTGAGACTGTTGCTCAAGCTGTAAGAAATGGATGGATAAGGGGTTTTCATGCTATTCACCCTGCTGACCAAGGCGGTAAATCCATGCAATATATTGATTGGTGGATAGCCAACTCTTGGAAATCAGAGAAGGCTAGAAGAGCTGCTATTCTTGAGGAGATAGAAGAAGAAACATGATTATTATTGTTTTAGCTTGGGACAAATTTTTGACCATGTTTGTATTTTCTTTTAAATGTTCCAAAGTTTCAATGAGATAAAATAAGACATCATTATTTCATTTTTTATCTCTTTTGTTGCTCTAATTTTTGCCTAAGCCGCCCTTTCGGGTTTTCAACTTAGCGGGCTTTTTATTTTTCATTCATTTTTCTCAATGACACAATTAAGAGCCGAATGATTGTGAAAAATGAAGAGTTTTATTGGTGAATTGAACCGAACCCGCATGGGCTGCCTACGTATCTCCTTACAATGACTTATGATTTTTATTTCTTTTGTTTTTCTCTTTATGGAGAATCAGGTCCACGTAGTTCTGACTTTGAGGAAAAGAATGTGAATGCCGATCATGATTTGCAAATGCTATGCATGAGTTACAAGGATGCTTTATGCAAAGTATCTCTTGAGTTGATCCAGATTGCACGGGCTAGCAAATTTTATGCCATCCAAGTCTGTCAGGATTGCCGCTCCTCCGGATAAGATCTTTTTGATCAGAAATGGACCACTCAAGTTAGGTCTGAATTTTCCTCTTGGATCATGAACAGGTGCCCTTATTTCTTTCAAAACAAGGTGACCTTCTTGCAATCCTCTATCTCTGACTCTCTTATCAAAATGCCGAGCCAGTTTCTGTTGATAACCTTGCATATGATATAAGGCATCCATTCTCTTTTCATTGATTGCTAGAAGTTGGTTATGGTAACCTTTTGCCCATTCCACTTTGTCCAACATACAGGCCGTCTGGGCGGCATGCCAGACGTGCCACCATACCGGCGTCATGATTTTCATGCCGCACCGACAGCATGGCTATCTTTCGATGACATGGCCTTTTTTCGGCAGCATGGCATGCGTGCCACCTCCTAGGCGGCATGAAAATCGTGCCTACCAGCGCCACTCGCGCGGCTCAATCTGTTTTTGTCCATTTCGGGCCTGTTTCAGCTCTGATTCGAGCTCTGTTTGATTCTGTGGATTTGTAATTGAAAGACGATCCACTAGAGGTGCATTTTTGAGGGTTCACACCTGTGAACAAGGTACTTTGGTCGGTAGTGATAGACCATGGGATACCAAATCTGTAGATGATAAACTCTTTTATAAATTGTATGACATCCTTTTGTTCCATCTTTTTCGTAGGTATAGCCTACTAACTTGATAAAGTAGTTTATTGCCATGATGATGAAGTTGTGCCCCTTTGATAAAGCTAGATAAATTTTGCAATTCAAGTCAATAGCCCAACTTTTGAAAGGCAAAGGCTTGATCACAGGATGCGACTTATCTACAGGTAGTCTCTATATCCTTTTATACTTTTGACATTGTTTACATAGCTTATACAGTCTTTGAGAATGGATAGCTAAAAATAGTCATGCCTCCTGATTAACCATCTTATTTTAATTCCTACTTGGTATGCTCCATAGATTCCTTTATATACCTGCTTCATCACCTCCATAGCCTCTAGAAATCCTAAGCATCTCAACAACAATCCATCAAAGCCTTTTTGGTAAAGCTTTTATTCTATTAACATATAGTTTTGAGCTTGAGTTTGTAATGGCTTTTGCAGAAAAATTACTAAGGTAACTTCTAAAAGGTTGCCTCTAGTCTCCAGATATATTAACATTTATACTAAAGGTGTTCGTTAGAATCCCCCACTTAAATATGAATGGATGGCTACATTTCTTAATAAGGACTATCTTGTGAGTAAGTTCTTTTGTCATCTTCATACTAGAGGCTATTTGAGCTAGCTCATTAGCTTCTTAATTTGATTCTCTTGGTATATATAGGAATGACACATCTATGAAGTCCTCCAATAACTAAATTACTGTTGTGTAGTAGGGAGCTAGTGTAAGGCTGCTGCATTTATATTCTCCAAAAGGCTAGCTCAACACCAACTGTGAGTCTCCCATCACCAACACTTCCTTAACCCTAATTCTCTCAAAATCTCCAGTCCAATAATCAATGCCTCATACTTTGCTTGGTTATTAGTGAATTCAAAGTCTAAGTTGAATAAAATGGTAGTCTTAGCACTTGAAAGGGATATAATGACTACCCCAGCACCTAAAAATTCTTTAGTCTTTGAGCCATCAAACTTTAGCACCTAAGTGTTCTTCTCAGCTTAATAAACTAGTAAGTCTAACTCTTCTCCTCCTTTTGTCTTCATATTTGGGTAGTATGCTAATGCTTGGCCTTTTACTAACTTTTAAGGGAAGTAGACCAAGGAAAATTTAGCTAAGGCCAGTGATCACTTACCAATATGCCCAGTGATGAAGGGTTACTTTAGTATATACTTAACTAAATCTGTTTGTGAGACTACATACATTCTTGATCTGATCAAATAATGCCGTAGTTGAGTACATGCAAAGTACAACGCTAACTACATTAACTTCACAGGTGAGTACTATACCTCTGTTGGTGTGAGAAACCAACTAAGATAATAAATGGCTTTTTCATGACGTATATAATTATTCTATACTAGGAGGCAACCAATGAAATCTTCAGAAGCTGAGAGATATAATTTCCAATGAACTCCTACTTTTAAAGGCATCAAGACTGGAGGATTACTGCGATACTCCTTTCTTGATGGTGATCTTCCCAACAAAACTCTTCTTCAAATTTTAGTTTGAGCAGCTTAAAAAGACCTTGGACTTTCTAGCCAAATTAGAGATAATTCTCCTTATGTAATTCACCTGGCTTAAGAATCTTTGCAACTCTTTCTTATTTTTAAAAGGCTGAGACTCCATAATTACCCTTGCCTTATTTTTATCTATTTCAACTCCTCTTTGATGTACCAGGAACCTAGGAAGTTTCTAGCCTAAACCCCAAAAGTGCATTTAAAGGGATTTAGCTTTAATTGGTGATCTTTTATTCATTGAAAGCCCTTCCTCATATTCTCCACGTGGTCTTTAGCTTTTTGGGACTTCACAACTATATCATCTATGTAGACCTCTGTAGACTTCCCAAACATGTCATGGAAAATTGCATTCATGGCTCATTGATAGGTATTACCTGCATTTTTTAACCCAAAGGGCATGACCAATCACTCAAAGGTCCTAATGGAGCCAAGACACCTAAAAGCCATCTTTGGTATGTCTTCTTGAGCCATGACTATCTTATTGTAGCCTAAAAACCATCAATGAAGGAAAGTGAATCGTGTTTGGCTACAGGATGAATGAGATATCAGCAATTGGCATGACATAGATATCCTTGAGGGTGGCTACATTTAAGTCTCTAAAATCTACACAGACTTTAAACTTTTAGTTTTTCTTCACGACGAGGACAACATTGGAAAACCACTTAGCATATATAGTAGATCTTATGAACCCAGCCTTGAGTAGCTTTTCAACTTATTCATTCACTTTAGGCTCAACATCCTTTGATATCCTTTTAGAGGGCTAACAGTAAGGATGCTAGTCCGGCTTAATAGGCAGCTGGTGCTCTATTAGCTTCCTACTTAACCCTGGCATTTCATCATACTCCCAAGCAAAATAGTCCTAAAACTTTTGCAATAATTCAATTATTTTCCTTTTTAATGTAAGTTGGAGCAGGCCACTAAAGTAAGTGATTTTGGGACTCTTAGGAGTCCATAGGTTAACTTTTTTTAAAGGGTCTTGGAGTTTAGTCATAGCATCATCTAGCTTTGGGTGGAGCATTGTTCAACTCATGCAACTAGATATTTTCTGCTTCCTCAGACTGTTCCCCTTCAAAGATTACTTCATCACCTGCAGTCTCTTGAACTTCCTCAGTTAGTAGCCTGTCCAAATCTTGCTACACTTGTGCTTTTAACAATGCGACTGTCGCTACCACTCTCTCTTATTAGGTGAACTTGATAATCAACCTCCTCGATGATGGGCTTAGTGGTCGGCCTCCTATGATAAGGCATAGTCACAAACTTTTGGAGGAGATTCTTTACTCGTTGTCGGTAATCCTCTTTACTTGCCATGGTAAGTGCTTTTGGCCCACCATATTTGGTCTTGCCTTTATATTGGACTAAAGCACCCATCATAGAATCTTGCATCCACTACATCTATGTAGGCCTTGAAAGGCTTTCAAAGGCTTTCTATCAACCCACATTATTTCCACCTTATCCCCTTTCCAAAATAGGAGGAATTGGTGAAGTGAGGGTAGCACACACCAATTGGCGTGAATCCAGTCTCTTCCTAATAGAGCATGGTAGTTGGCAGTTGAGTTTACTGCAAATAAGGCTATGAGGGAGGTCTTGCTTCCAACTTGGATTTCCACAGGTAAGACTCCTAGGGTCTTTGTGACTTCCCTATTAAATGCTTAGATAAACACAACTATAGCTATAAGATCATCTTCATTTTTGCCCAATTCTAAAGTCATCCTAGTGGAATGATGTTAACAACAGATCTACTGTCTATCAAGACTTTGAAGGTTAGCCTCCCATTAAGGTGAGCTTTGATGTATAATGGCTTGATGTGTTTTGTCATCCTTTCTATAGGCTTCTTAAAGATGACCCTCTTTAAAACCCTGGGTTCTATGGCTTAGATGGTAACTTTACTAAACACAGTGTGCTTCTCAAAGGTTACCCCTTGAGTCTCTGGTTCTTCTTCATCTCCAGACCTTTGAAATAAGGTTGGAAAAGTGATGATTGCCATGGAATAGCTCAAAGGTACAGTAATTTGGCCTACTTTGATTTCCTACGTTTTCATGTCTTTTGTGCTACTACCTATTGACTCCATGCCTGCATATTTGTTTTCCTCAATTTGATCTTCTTTTTGTGTCACCTTTGTGCTAGATCCCCTTATTTTTTATTGCTGCCCTCTTTCTTTGAAGCTTTCTTTTTTAGGTTCTCATAAGAGGCTATGGAAATTTTCTGTGACGAACAAGGTGCCACTGATTGTCCTTGGCTTCCCTAGGTGGTAGCATGAACCTAGACTATCTTCTTTGAGTAGCATTTGGTAGGTGAAATGTATAAGGTAGACTCTTCCTCTTCATATTGGAATTTGATACAGTCTTTAGTAGACCTCTTGGAGGATTCTAATGCAGACTTTGATGAAGACACCTAGGCAAACTCTTGGAAATCATGTGCTAACTTTCCTTTTTTATACTAAAGTTTGGTCCAGTCTCTATTAATCCATTGAGAAGACTCTTATGCAGATCTGGTGGTAGACCCTTGAGCAAATCCTTAGCAATCCTCGGCCAACTCCTTTAGATACTGAATTGCAAGTAATGACTACTAGGTTGATTCTCATTCCTCCTATTGTAACCTGACCGAGTGTGTGGTAGCCCCTTAGATAGACTTTACTATAGACCCTTAGTAAACCTAAGCTTCCTTCTTCGGGGATCTCTTTGGGATTGGAAAGTCTAAGATAGACTATCCCTTTTCATGTTAAAGTCTTGCCTACTCTCTTGTAGACTCTTTTTAAGACCATTAGGCCGACTTTGATATAGACCCTCAGGAACCCATACATGTTTTGTTTTATCCATTGATGCTTTATGCTAACTTTTCTTTTTCTTATTGATTAGGGCACGAAGATCCACTCCAATAGCATTCACAAAGGCCATAGAAGGGAAGGGATCTTTATTAATCAACATATTTTTCTCAGGAAACTTGAGTATCCTTTTATTAATCCTATTTTGGATTACATTTTTTAAAAGACCAGCATGTATTAATTGTATGGTTCCAAGAATCATGATACTTATAGTACTCTTTTCCTTTGATTTCTTCTTTTGCAGGAATGCGATGGCTCACAGGAAGAGTGATGAAATCCTCATTGAGCAGGAAGTTTTCATCCATTTTGCTCACATCAAAAGTGAACTACATTGTGGAATTCTGATTATTCTTCTAAGCATTCCTGGTCTTTGGTTGGGACTTTATCAAAAGTGGGCAGACTTAGGATCTAGAATTAACTAGGTCGGCAATAGCAGTCTCTTAGGTACCTACCGCTTGAAAGTAAGTTTCCATTGCTTTCTTTTTCATCCTGTTATCTTCCCTTAACAACTCTTTATATTTTGCTACTTTTATAGCTAACTTGTAGAAGTCTCTGAATTTCATCCCCTAAAATTTCTTTTTGAGTTCAATGTCAAGTCCCCTTTGTGCCATCTTCACAAATTCATTTTTTGACAAGAAGACTTTGCATTTATTTCTCATTTTCTTGAAGTAGGCTATGAAGAAATCAACAAACTCTCCACTCCTTTGGGTCATCCTTAATAGTTTAGCAACACAAACCTTAGACTCAACTTTGAAAAATTGGATGTGAAACTTCCTCTCCATTTCTTACAAGGAATAGAATGAATCCCTTGGTAATATCGAATACTAAGTAAATGCTTAGCCCGTCAAGAAATTTTGGAATAATCTTAGTTTATAAAAACCAAAGTTTACATAGCTTGCTAACTCTTCACATTGAATTGTGAACCTTGCAACATGTTTTAATGTGGATTATCCATCTTTTCCAAAAAACAAAGTGAAGTTTGGGATCCAGTACCCCCTTGGATATGGATTCTCTCTATCAGTAGCTTAGATATATGGCTTATAGAATTTTGGCCTACTAATTTGACGAAGGCCTAGACCGTATAGTTTTTGTATAGCATCTCTAATAGCCTCCAAATTAACATATGGTATAGGAAGAGCAAAAGGAGCTAGAGGAAATTGAGCAACCACCAAAACAGGTATGTGAATTCTTGCTCCTACCCTTTGGTTGTACTTCTAGCTTATGGCTTGTGCATATGGTGTTTCATCTTTAATGTATGCTACAAGATTGGTCTTTGGGGTGATATGCCCTTGGAATTATTATGGTACTTATTATCGAGGCAATGATTATGGTGTTGGTTGCGTAGGCCTGCCATTGAAAGGGTGGCCAGTATTGATGATAGTTTTTCACAAACCTTGAGTCTCCTTAATATGTTGTAGTGCAGGTTGGCGCTCCACTAGAGGTACACCATTAGACTCCACCAAATCCAATGATTCTTTAGAAGCTTATTGAGTGGGCTGGTTAAGACTAGAACCAACCTCACCAGAGGTAAGAGTTTGCCCAGATGCCATTTGCTTCAAAAGAATCTTGATATCAACCATGATTTTTCCCATTAGACACATGATCTTGTCCATGAAATCTAGACATCCATTAATGCCTTGAGAAACATGAGGTGCTAGATCAATTGTTTTCTTTAAGACATCACTAGCCTGCAGGGGATTGTGACTTTTCTCAATTTGCTCAATCATTTAAGGTGCATATCCAAGCATTGCTATTGCAACCACTTCTTCTGCATCCTGAGATACAATCAGTTTAGCATTTTCTTCATCCTTACTATTCTTTCTTATTGTCATTATGTGATAAGTCCCACTGGGCATGCTAAAAAATGTTGTTGCTAAAAAAATGTCATTTCCCTTTCAGTTGAAATTAATGCTAGGCATGCTAGAGACTCTTGGGGGTCTCACCCATACTTGATTTCTAATCAAACGATTGTGTAAGAGACAAAGGGACAGTAGCCTCTTAAGGAACTTAGATTCACTGATGCAGCTTCACCAATTTTCATGCAAGAAACTAAGAAAAATGTGAATTTGTAATTTTTTTTGTTTGTATTACTACACTATTGAGTATAATTGATTACAAGGATTTTGTAATATGAATGGTAAATGCTGTAAAAGTAAATAAAAGCTATGAAAGCTTGGACAATTTGAAATTAAATAAAAGGAAAAGTTGTAGAAGCTTGAAAAGTTGATTGGCTATTGTAGTTTGATTGATTGATTATTGATTCGTTTCTTTGTGATGTCTTTTTGCTTTTATAGTGCTTCGTAAGTAGTTGTTTCTTTAAATTTTAGCTCCACTTCTCCACCATCCCCTTTCTTTTGGCTTACTATGTTTTAGCCCAATGCTCTATGGTGGTGGCTATAGTTGCTCTGAGTATGTTAGTCCTAGTACTTCACACCTCACCTTTTCTTCTAGAAGTCTCCAAATTTTACTTAAAATTTGACTTGTTCTCCCAAAGGTCTACTAGATACTCTGTATCATGGGCTCCAATTTCTCCTTTTATGGGCCTAAACTAATTAATGATAATTAATTACTATTTGGCCCAACAAATGTCCAACCTGCTACAAATATTACAAATATGTGCCAATAAAAACAACAACAACAACAACAACAACAAAAACAATAATAATAATAATAATAATAAATGAAAAAATAATTGAATTTTACATTTAAAAACTTAACTTGATCATGATTCTTTATTATCATTTGGGAAGATGAGGGACATTTAGAGGTGATAAAACTATATTTGAAAAGTTGTATAATTAGCGTGGAACATATTTTAAATAATAATCAATATTATTATGATATGAAATTTTATCTTACACATGTCTTTTTTGCTAGGGAGTCATCAAGAGACAAAATAATTTCAGATGCATTTGAAGAAGGCATGCCTCCTACTTTTTTAGTTTCATCTATGTTTGAAAAATCAAGGGATCTCCTTGTATTTTTTTTTTATTTTTTTTGTTTTCTTTTGATAATGGCCTTTTAAAAAGATTGTATTTGGAGGAGGTGTTTCCATAGAAGGCACAATAGATAAATTGGAAGATCTTTCATCTAGAAAATATATGAGTAACATTAAATGACAAATGATAAGCATCATTAGATCAAATATTAAGAATGACCTAAAATAATTTTCCTGTTTCGCAAATTCTAGCAATCAATGGTGGTATTGAGAACTTGTTTTTGCTTCCTTGGGCAAGATTGCTTGCAGGTAATTGAATCATATTAGTTGCTTGCAGACCAAAGATATCAAATTTTGTGCAGCATGTGTGATCCTCTACAGTACAATTCAATTCGTACCTGGAAAAAAATGTATTATGTATCATTTATATAATATGACTACTAATTACTAGTAAAATGGTTTAAAAAAATATGCCAATAAAGTGGAATTTCTTTTAATATTTCACAGTCATTGCAAAAAATTTGGTCAAGATAATTTTGCATTCCGCACTTGCAATGTGAACATGCTCCAGGCCACCAACCATTCTTAGCATCAATACTCTTTATTGTAGCTTCACATGTGAACTTAATGTCCTATTTTCAACCATAGAAATTAAAAATAAAGATTAAACATGTTAAGGTAAAATTTCTAGAACTTTTTAGCAATAGAAACACATAAGAAATATACCTAGTTAGAATGAATATCTAAAGACAATAACTCCTTAATTGTTTTGCTGTTAACATTTTTTTTTGAGCTTCAAAATCGTAAAATGAAGAATCTTGAACTTTAACTCTCACAATTTTTCAAATGGCTCAACCAATCTAATAAAAAATTTCATTTATTTTTATTCATAATTTAGAATAGACAAAATGAAAAACATAGATTTTACCTCTGCTTAAAATCAAGCCATCAGGGATATCCAAATTAATGAAAATTTTTGTTGCCGAAGAGCTATTCATCGACACTTCTATAACACAAATACAAATAAATTTAAATATAATTATATTCATAATAAACAATATTGCATTAACAATATATAAATAAATAATTTTGATTACCATTATAAATTTCTTGTTTATCATAGATAAAAATGTGGCAACATCAGGACCATTTGATTCTTGGGCAAAAAAAATTTCTTCTGAAAAATGGGTAGTAATCTTATCCCAAAGAGTAACATCCGATATTTCATTGCTGCAAAAATCATATCAATTAGAATAAAAAATGTTAGGAAAAAATTTATTAAATACATAAGTAATTAATTTAAATGTGTATACTTATAATTTTTTATCTTTAATTGGCGTTTCTTTGCAATTCTTCTGTTGATGTTTGTATCTTCAACTCCAACAAAAATTAGTTGGCTTATGAGATTTGCAAAATATCAAATATTTTATATTATAGTTGTAAAAAATAAAATGCATAATTTTCGATAGAGTTTTTGCAAAATATACTTATTAAAAATGATTTGTCACCTACCCATGATTTGATGTCATTAGAAGCATGAAATTCAATCTTGTCAAATGGGATAGGAGGATCATCTTATTCAAGAAGTCTAACAAAAGCATTCCTTGGCAACCTAATTCGAAATGGATGGCAACTAATTTTGTAATTAGGTTTTGCAGGAATGACAATGAAGTCAGATATGTGGTAGATCTTTCCTTGCTTAGTAATTGACGAAAATGATCAACATATTATTTAGGTATTGTACCTTACATGGTATCACCCTAACCAAAATGATAAGTTATATAAATAATTACATGTAATATGCATATAAAAATAAAATTTAAAGAAAGCAAATTAAATTACATACCTTATTGTCTGTCATAAAGAGCTTAAAACTAAACAATTCGCTAGGATTATAAACATTCACAAAGTCCCATATCCTTGTAACACGAACTTTAATTCAAATATTTCTACTTTCGCTTGTAAGTTTAGATAATGGTGTATATGACATTTTTTTTTTCAAATGGTTCTACAAGGAAAAAAAAAATAAAAAATGTAATTTAAAAATTTATATCATAAATATTCAAGAAAAATGATTAAAAATTTAAATTGTCAAAAAATTAATAAATTAACAAAATCTAACATTTTATATTTTATACATCCCTAAGATCTTAGTATACATACTAAAAAAAATTTAACAATTAATATTTTATACATTGAAACACAATTCATCAAAATTTCAGTACACATTAATATTTTGAGTGTAGTCTAAATGAATGAATAAAATTTAACATTTTATATTTATATATTTGAAGACAAATTATTAAAAATTTCAGTATATATAATATTTTTAGTGTAATCTAAATGGTCATTATCAATATTTGTTTTTTCTTCTTATTTATCAATATATGTAAATTTTTATGAATTGTAACTCTAGATAATGTAACATATAATTGGCCATGAGAAAAAACATGATCATGAAAATATAAACCAACTTGTTTTAGTGTTTGTCCTTGGCTTTTATTTATTGTCATGCAGTAAAATACTCTTATTGAAAATTGTCTTCTTTTTAATAAAAATGGGAATTTGTTTTTAGAATAAGAAAGAATAATGCTAGGTATATAAACTTTTTACCACAATTGATGTGCTAAATATTTACCTTAATAACTTATGGTTTTTCCCCTATATTGGAAGTGTTTTTGCTTGATTCTTGGTTGAAATCCCTCAAAATTCCATCAATTCTTTTATTTTCTGATTCTAATAAGTTTTAGTAGAAGTTTTATCTTTTAAAGTTGAAATGGAGCAAGTAGAAGGCAATTCTAGATAGCACAAGGCTGTGCTAAAAGTGCACAGGCTAAATCCAGAATCTTCCTTTCAAGTTTCTAGCCACGAATGCACAATTATTATTATAGCCTCTATAACCTTTGTTTCTAAATTAGTTGTCATTAACCTTGTTCAATTACATAATTCAATGATAGAATTAAGGTTTCGCAACAACGTGTTAGGAACATTTTTTTTTAACCTATGCTAAGGAAAACTATTGAAATTTCAAGAATTTGAAAATTCAATTGGTAAAGAACCTCTAATTTTTCTAAACCATTTGATGTCCTACAAATTGAATATGAACTATAATAAATTTTTTCTTCATCATGAACGAAATTAATCATCTCCTTATTAACAATATCTACAATTTCATTAGTAGGTATAATGATAGCTCTACTTTTAATGTTTGAATAATCAGTATAATTATGTGAAAAATGAGGGTATATTTCTTCAATTATTTGTCTTATTGCATTATCATAATTTTTAATTAACAATTTTTTTTAGAATTTGAATCCTTTTTTTTTTTTTTGCTATCTTCAACTAGTTTTTTAGTAGGTATTGTTCCATCTTCAATTGATAAAATCCACCACTTTGAAAAATCTATTAGTTGATTCTTTTCATTACTGTTATTTGAAGTTGACCTAAGACGCATATTTATAGTTAATTTATAAACTTTAAAAAAAATCGACAAATAAAACTTTGTAATTGATGCATTTATAATTTTGGTTTTGCTACCATTAACAATTATAGGTAATATTTGCCTAAGATCCCATCCTGATAAAAGAATTTTTTCTCTGAAAGGATTATCTAGCTTCTCTTCTTCTGTATCACATCAAATATCTCTAAACGATCTATTTAATGCTTCAAAACAATATTTATGACACATATGAACTTCATCCCAAATAATTAATTGAGTTTTTTGTATTAATTTTGCTAGTTGAGTTCCCTTCTTAATTTCACATGATGAATGTTTATTCATATTGATAGATATTTTAAATTGAGAATGTGCGGTTCTGCCTCTAGACAATAATAATGCATCAATGCCAGTTGAAGTAACAACGAAAACAATTTTACTTTTAGATGTTAGTTTAGATATAATAACTTCATATAAATACGTCTTTCTTGTTCCACCATACTCATATACAAAATATAATCCTTTTCTTTTATTATTAGCAGCATAAATAATATCATCATATACTTGACTTTGTTCAATATTCAAAGTTTTAATTAAATTTCATGTTTACATGTTAATTCTACAATATTATAATTTAGTTCTTCAATTCATAATTGATTATTAATGCCTCTAATTAATGACTTATCAGACATAGGTAAATTATATTCTACTAAAGAAGAAGAATTTTTGTTAAATTTTTTTCAAGTTCAAGTAAAACTCTATTTTTTAAATAATGATCAGAAACAAATGAAAGCAGAATCTCTAACATATTATGAATTTCATATTTTATATCTTCATAAAAGTTTTTCCAAACTAAATTGAAAAGTTTATTGGGATGCCAAATTTCACAAAATAATATAATAATTATAAATAAATGACAAAATTCAAAAGATGATGCATATGAAATAGCTTCTTCAATTGCACTAATCTATTCAATATCATTTCCTATTAGACCATATGCTGCATAGGCAGATTGAAAAGTAGGATGTAATATTCCATTAAGAGTCCTAATTTCTTCAAAATTTTTTGGCACTTTAACAATATTTAAAAACATTTTTAAGTAATAAAGTTTGTCAGAACTAGAATGAACATAAGCAATTCTAAAAATGCAATGCCCTATTTTTCATATAGTCCAAAATTTTTCTTTATTTTGCCATACCCATTTTGCTAGAAATTCAATATATATAAGCATTCTAGCATCTTAATACATAGTATTAGCAATCATTCATTTGACAAACATAGTTTGCCTAAATTGAGGATTATTTGCAATATATGTTAAATTATATGATGGTTTAAATAAAATAATATTCATATTAGGCAAATGTAATGACAATTTTTCAACGACTAGATATCTAAATTATATAGGATATTCATACAATCTCTATATTGTTTCATGCGATGTAAGAAATCAAAAATCTAAATATGTTTCAATTTCATTAAAAGCACAAGTATCATTACTTTCATTTTGTTCTTCACATTTACCATAATCTTTAATCATTGCTCGAATTCGATAAGTGCCTTTGATAATGTACTTGACTAAATATTTAACCAATGTAGATTGTACACAAAATTTAACACAAATATGATTGTACACAAAATTCAACACAAGTATGTGTTTCATATTTATAAACTAAATCTTTGTTGTAAGGAATAACAAAACGATTATCTATCTTGTCTTTATTTTTAACAATAAAATTACCATTATTTCTGCTTGTATAAGTAGGAAACCCATTAGCATCAAATATAATTTCATTTTGATATTTTTTTTGAAAAAATTTATTGGATTTTTTTTATGCAAGGTGATGAAGGATTAATATGACCACACAAACTATGAATCATAAACTTTGAAACTATTTCATATGCTTCTAAATCAATTTCTTTTGATGGTAGTTTAGCATATATGATTAAATCAATGTCAGAAGGTGTAGTTGGTTTATCATCTTTATGCAACCATAATAGATAATGAATGTGAGGCAATCTCCTTTTTTGAAATTCTACTATATATAACAAACCAATGGTTTTATCAAAGTGTTGATTTTTTTTTTTTAAATCATCCATTAATTGGTTAACTTTGGCTTTGAAAATATGACAAACAATATTAGGCCTATCTTTAGGTTTTAAGCCAGGGATATAATCTAACATTCTTTGAATTTCAATCTATAACTATTTACACATAAATGTTATAAACAAATATAGATGTCCATAAAATCTACATATAGCCATAGTATCATAGTAATGTTTTTTTATATATCTTGGGCTTCCTGTATAGCTAGATGGCAACATTACTATAGATTTACCTATAGCAATACCATTAGTACTTCCATGGCAAAAAGCATTCGTATTCCAGAATATATTTCAAATCTTAATTCTTTTTGGTTTCTCTTTGCAAAGATTAGAGCAAGAGATGTGCAGAATTTGTATTTTCTACATTACATTTTGTGAAGTTAGAGTACAAGCTTTAATATATACAAGAGTTATACTATATCTAGGATGCTTCTCAGATAAACAATAGAGATACAGCTAGATGTATACAACAAAAATATATATATATATAACAAACTATATTTATCAGTATTATTTAATACCCCCCATCAAGCTGATGGCTATTGATGTTGAAGTCAAAGCTTGGCTCGATGCCGAAGAAACTTAGAAGTAGACAAAGATTTGGTCATGTTGTCTGCGATTTGATCATCTGTTAGAGGGAGAAGAGAGAATCACAAAGAGAGAAATAATAAATAAGTCCCAAAGAGGGAAAAACTAAAAGAATCCCAAGGAGGGAAATAATAAAATGAAATAAAAAAGAAAGCAAAATAAAAGGGAAACGAAACTTACCTCGGGTGACTAGCAACTATCAGCTTTAGGCGGCATATGGCTTTTTACCTCAGATGGCAAAAAGCTTTTGTCTTGATAGGTCGTAATTCTACCATCTCTCGGCTTGAGGCGAAACTTGGACCTAGAATGAAAGAAAAATTTGATCGCCTTATGAAGCATGGAGCAAAGTGAAACCAAAAACGAAGCTTTTAAACTAAAAGCTCATTTATTCTATAGAACAAGAAAAAGAAAAGAGTTTTGAAGCTTGCTTTGAGATTTTAGGTTGATCTAAGCAAATTTCAGTGTGGAAAAACTGAAGGGAGAAGGTGTGAATATATTATGGAAGAGCCTGAGGTTAGTTTCATGAGAAAATAATGTAGGAATTTAGATTCAAACGTCGCAATTGCGTGGGGCCTCTATGGTTCTATATCGCATATGTGTGGCTGCAATTAATGATTACACATGGCCATTTTGTAACCACATAACCCCTGTGCAATTCTGCAGCTTGTCAATCACTGATTTTTATTATTTCCCATTTTTGCCCGTTTCTCATATGTTTTTGGCAATTATAATTGTGCTGTATTCATTATTCAGCCTTGGATTATCTGAGGGTGATTTAGAGGTCAAAAGGATATGTATCAGTGCCCAGGGCTTTATTTCCCAATTTATTGATTTTGGCAATTTTGGCTTCTAAAGGTCTATTTATCGAGTCTAAACACCTTTAAAGTTCAAATGTGAACTGGAGAGTACTAAATATAGGAAATCTATTTTTTCAATGTGGTGCTGCCCCATTGACCCCTATTTACTGATCGGTTAATGGGACTATTGTACTGGCTCTATATAACATACTAATCATAGCAAGTGTCAAGCTATAGCTTACCGAGAGGGTGCCAAATTAAGGGTTCACAATTGCCCCCTCATTGGACTTGGCCAGTCTGTAAGACAATTTTGATGATAGTGAACTCGGAGATAAGGGATGGGAACCAAAGTGATGTCTAAGTCAGAGTTTAAAGATGTTTTGGTGAATAGCATAGTTGAATTTTTAAAGATAAAGGAAAGGTGGAAAAGGGAACCACAAGGATGTTTGGGTACTTATTTCCAAACATTGATGAGTAAAGTTGATAGATTTTAATAAAATGATGGAATGAAAAGGGGAACCATAGGGATATCTGGACTAAAGGCTATATATTATGGGTGAAAATAAATGGACTTAATGAGGGAGAGAGAATGAACCATTGGGATATCTAGAATAAGGGCTAGATATTTATGGGTGAAAGTTAAAAGATGCAAAAAAATGAACTATAAAGACACCTAGGTGGTCATTACCTAAACATTTATGAGTGGAGTTTCAAAAAGGTGCTAACAAAAAGGGTTGAAAAAGGAACCATAAGGAAACCTAGATGATCATTACTAAACATTTATTATAGGTGGAGTATCCTAAGGCTATCCTATGATGATTTGATTTTGAAAGGAAAATCTAATCCTATGCTACGTTGATGATCCTAAGGTTGCCCTAGAATGGTCTGATTGTAAAGAAGATACCTAATTTTGATTTAAGATATGTATCACAAGGTTATCTTATGATGGGTCTGATTCTAAAAGAGATACCTAATTTAGATTTAAGATATATATCCTAAGACTATCCTAGGATGGGTCTAATTCTAAAAGAGATAACTAATTCACATTTATGGTACGTGTCCTAAGGCTATCCTAGGATGGGTATGATGTTAGAAGGCAGACCTTACCCTATGTTAGGTTAATGGTCTTGAGGTTAAAAATGAATCTTGAAAGAGATTGATTGATCGAGGGTTAAGACTTTTAGATTGATTAGTTGATGAAGTCGATGGTCATAGCCTTGGTTTAGTAACTCTGGTTGATGATTTGTCGATTGATGATTTGTCTTACATCAAGAATTTGGATTTGATGATTCATCTTAATGCAAAATGGGTATGATTATACAATGATTGCAAACCTTGAACCTATAAAAGGTCAGCTTGGTACAAAAGTGTTAATCTTTTGAGAGAAAGATGTCTTCATTTTAGAAAGATGAATATTTGGAAGAGAGGTGCCCTAACTATAGACTGATAAAGGAAAGTGGTTTGGTCATTTTGTTCGGATATACTAGCATTGGGATGGTAGGGTTATATTTGATTTGAATCAGTATGAGGCTAGTTAAGAGGTCGACTAATAGCTATCAGTTAGGCTTTAGAAGAAGGCTAGGTCAAATGAAGGAGTGATCGAGCTAGTCAACTTAGAAGGCTTAAGTAAATCTGGCCTTAGGGAATGTTTTGTTTGGGATTAAGTTCAACTTTAAAGAAGATGGTGAGTGGGGTCATCTTGTAAGGCTAGTTGGAGTTTGGCCTTAGCTGAGGTCATTTTAGAAGGCTCAATCTAGTTTGTCAAATTGGAGGGCTCGGTTAGGTTCGACAATAGAGGAGACAAAATTGGTTTAGTCAAGTCTTGGTCTTTGGAGTGTTCATTTGAAAGGTCAGGTTTAGGGTTAGGTTGATCTTTCCTTAGGACTTGGCAGCAATATTAGACTTTGTACGAGGTCAAACTAGGAGGCTAAGTCTTGCTTAGAGGAAAGGTCAGGCTAGGAAACCACTTTGGGTAGGCTTAGTCAAATTTTAGCCTTAGAGGAGATCATGGGCTTCATTGTGAAGGCTTTTGGGGTTGGGCTTCATGATGAAGGTTTCTTAGTTTGGGCTTCATGGTGAAGGCTTCTTGGTTTGGGCTTCATAGTGAAGGCTTAAAGGCTTTTGGTTAAAAAGTTTTCACACTTTAAGGATAGTTTATCAGCTTGGGCTTTTCTAAAAGGGTGTTTTGGACCTTTTTAAAAGATGGTTGGCTTTAGCTCTGGTATGGTGCTATAGGTTTTGGTCATAAGGATACTATGGGCTCATAGACAAGGATTTGCCATTTGACATAATTGCATCAGTTTAAGAGGATTAAGCAGAGAATGGTTTGTAGGCCTTTTGATATCAGGGATCATGTGTTTTTCTAAGAAGGCTTGACCTTTCAAGGATAGTAAGATGTTTACCAAAGAGGCATGAGATGGGCTTTGGCTTCAAGCCCCTTCTTAATCAACTTGAGGATGATAAGCCTTAGGGAATATGCTTTGACTTTGGTTTTGCTAAGTAAATTAGCTTCAAGGATGATGAGTCATAAGACACTTGGGATTTTTGGTTTTGCCTATGATGAGATTTTTCAAAGGAAATGGTGGTACGAAGTTTGAGCTTGAGATGATGGTATGATTTACCAATGAGGCTTAGGGTGGAACAGTATGATTTCATAAAGTTTAGGAATGGTTTAAAGGTAGGTTAGCACTTTTGAAAAAGATCAAGGAGGCTGTATGATTTTGCTATTTGTAGCATGATTATGGAAAAGAGCAAGCCAAGCTAATCTTGCCATTTAAGATTGAAGAGACACTTGGAATAACACGTTATTAGTTTGGATCAACAAAGGTGACACACTGACTGAAAAGAAGTGCCCTAGGGAGTGGTTAGTTAGAAAAGACAACTTGGGAGTCATACCCCAAATGAGAGATATTGCATTAGCTCTTTAAGCTAAGCAATGGAACTGATTGATAAGAGATGATGATGTTCTAGGAAGACATGCCTCTATTGTAGGATAAGGGTATAGAAGACAATATAACTTTAGAAAATGAGCCTCTAACGAAGAAGGATGACTTTAGAAGACATGAGATGACAAGACAGATTGATTGAGGACAATTTGACAACTTTGGATGATATGAACTTGACTCAAAGGAACATGAATAAAATGAGCTTTCTTTTTTAGCTCTAACTTCTACCTAAGCTGCCCTTTCGGGTTTTCAACTTAGCGAGCTTGAATATGAAATTTGGAAGAAAGCATTCCACATGATTTAAGTTGCTGCTTATGTTAAAGGGCTTTGATATTTGAATTTTAGGTTTGATGAAGGCCTCTTTTAAATTTGTTTCCCATTATTGAGCTGCATCATTTGATTACCTAAAGTGAAATGAGTAATTTGATTTGATTTGCTTTTTGTGCTTCAACTATTTGATCACTTGACCTGCTTTGGTTAAAAGCTGGCAAAGCGATTATTAATGGCACCTCAAATTCTAACTTGTGCTAGCTATGGTGGATTTAATTGACTATTCATTTCTCCCTCTTTTTGTAATAACCCACACCCACCCTAGGAGTTTTCATGATCAATTTGCTTGAATTTAGAGTTGTTGTGACAAAAAATGTGATTTTATGAAAATTCATGTGTAATATGATTTATGAGTATATGGCATGTTAAATTAATTTTAATATGCCTAATATGAGTTATTATTGTAAAATAAATGATTTATATGAAGTGCATTAGTATGAAATAATTTATTTTACATAAAATGAATTTTCACGAAAAAAAAAACTATTTTTAAGCATAAAATAATTTTATGAGTATTTTTAAAATAATTTTAAATAAATGTTTGGGGGGAATTTTTAATGAAAATAATAAGAAAAATATTTTATTTTTAATTGCCTATAATCAACCCCAAAATTAAATAAAACGCCCAAATACTCAAAAGTCTACTATACCAAAACACTCATAACCTAGCTCATTAAAGGGTAATATTAGAAATTGCCTAAAACCCTACATATATTAAGTGAATTTTGGCCAGCCCCTGTCTCCAGTAGCCACCATTTTGTTATTTTATTATTTTGCTAAAAAAATTCTATCAAAATTATTCTCTCTATCGAAATTCACAAAATACCTTCAAACCTCGCGATTTCTTGATCGTATTTGTAAGTTTTTCTCTCCTTTCAATTTATTATTTGATTTCTATGAAACTAATCATGAGAAAATTATTTTGAATTAAGTATTTACTAAATTTTACTAATTTAATTCAATTTAGGTGAATTTTTGAAAGAGAAATTAATTTCCCTACCGAAAATGCTAACCTCTCTATGAGAATCCTTCAAAGAACTTGAGGAGTTTTAGAGGTTCAAGAGTGACAACTACTAGGAGCGAAGGAACCACAAGATCAGTAAATGTTATGTTCAAGTTACAAGTACAAGTTATCATGTTATGAGAACCTTGGATATCTTGAAACCTAAGTTCTTTCCTATTTTTAATTATGACTGAATGATTTCTTTGTAAGCTTGGGTTGCTAAAGGACATTTGGTCCAAAACCATTTTTGATTACTCAAATTATAATAAAGAACCTTTGTGATTATTGCCCTAACTTATATTCTTTTTGGAACTGCATTGTTATTTATCTTTTGTATGATAAGCTAAATATCTATTATTATTGTGCCACATGTGATTGCATTTCTTCAATGCTATTTTTATAAGTGATTACCATTAGCTCTAGCTATGATACCCATAACCCTTTTAATGTAGAAATCCTCATGCCAATGTGAGTAATTATTGGCTACGTATTTGAGTGATTATGGCAATAGCCTTCACTCTATATATATGAGTGAATTGAGTAAGAGTTTTCACTCACTAGTGAATTGAGCAAGAGTCTTCACTCACGAGTGAATTGAGTAAGAGTCTTCACTCACAAGTAAATTCGAGTGAATTGAGCAAGAGTCTTCACTCACTAGTAAATTTGAGTGAATTGAGCAAGAATCTTCACTCATAAGTAATAAGTGTAATTTCTGCAAACCTTGTTAAATTGCAAACTTTGAACCATAAGTTATGAATCATGAATTGTGAATCATGAACTATGTGTTATAAGCTATGGGCCCTTTTTAAGGGAATATATGTTATTGTTTATGCTATGTTGTTTATTCATTGAGATCATCTATCTCACCCTTTTTCATTGTGTGGTTCCAGGTGAGCAGTATGAGGAGGCAAGGTGATCGATTAAGCAACTTACTGTGCTTAGGAAATTTCCTTGTCAAGGTTACTAGGATGCTAAATTATGAAGAGTCTTCTTAGATGCTCTGGTGTTTCATTATTGGAACATTAATTATTTGATAAATTGTTTGGAGTCTTAAACATTCTTTTCGTATGGATTGCATTTGAAAGGATTTTAATTTATGCTTATGCTAGTTAATTTTTTTCTTTATTATTGGATATTTAAATTAATGTATGAGGTTTGGTACAATCCTAGGTAGTATTTGTGTATGTATAAGTGGGTTTTATGGGTGTGGGTGACCTTATGTCTCCCTATGTTCTAGGACTGTCATATCTCCAAAAATGGGATGTGACACTTTCCTTTTTCTCTCTTTTTTTCTTTTTTTTTTCCTTATTTTTTCCCTTTTTAAGCTCATCCATGTTGGACTAAATAAAGAAGATAAGAGAATTAATGCATAAATAATGAAAAGAAAATATGGATATTTTATTAAAAGACTTTATTACAAAATAACAAAAAATGACCAACATGGTTGATACAAAAATACACAAAAAAGAAAAATAAAAAGATAGATTTAGACTCGGATTTAAATTCAGACCTTGAGATTAAACTTAAACTTAGCTTTAAAATTAAACCTTAGATAAGTCAGATTAACTGAGGTTAAACTCTTTTGTGCCATGCCACTAGAATAATTGAGCAATGAGCTCATTGCTAAGTCTTAAAGGTTTCATTGCTCCTATATATTTCTTCAAATGGGTCATAGGCATGTGGTTCCATCAAATCTTGCAAGTTAGGCATTTTGAAATTAAGAGGAAGCTTGGCACTAGGGAATAAGGCTAAGCTATCCACATCAATCATATCACTATGGTGTTTTAGGGATTTGATGGTTTTCTCCATAACTTCAAATTTCTCCATAGGCATTCTAATGGGTAGGAAAAACTTCTCCAACTTAGTTTATATATGGATTTGTTTGGTTCAAATTTGAGATAGGATTAGTCTGGTTCAAGGCAAGGTTTGGGCTAGACTGATCAAGGCTAGCTTGGTTAATCATAGCTCAGACTTCCTCGATGATGAAATGCTTTTGTTCCTCGACTTGGGCTTATTGAAAAGCTAAGACCACTTAAAAATACTCTTCTTGCTTCTTAAGAAAGCTGGTCACAAATGTGGTTAGGGAAGTCATATTAAGCGGGTTGGTCATTAGTACCTTCAAATCAAAGCAACAAGGTAAGTAATGGGTAGGAATAGGATCATGGGCATGCAAACTCTGAGGGAAAAGGATTCTCTTTTAGTGTAGTAGGCTAACTATATCTAGGTTTTGCTAATTTACTAAGGTGCAATGGGTTGTGGTGGTTTGGGGTATAAACTATAGGTATTTGGCATGTGGGGGGTAATAGGTTGGTTTTGAAGGTAATGGGCTATAGGTGTTGGACTTGTGGTTAGCGAGTTTTGATTTTGAGCAAAAGGTAAGATCAAGGTAATAGTATTCATATTGGGAACCTAAGATGTCTAGGTTTTCCAGATAAGGGTAAGGGATGTGGGTTAGGCTTATAGCAAGGTAGTGGGGTTTGAGTAAGGAAACTTGAGTTTTAGGGTTGGATATTAGTTTTAAAGGTTGCAGGTTTATGGTTCAAGGTCCATAGATTATAGGTAATTGAGGTTCACATCCAAGAGGAAGGCTTGAGGTGTGAGGTTTAGGTGTTTGGTGTCAAAGTGTGAGACCTCACTCGAACACCCCTCTATCGTTCAGGGAATTTTTTTTTTGTCTTAAGCAAAGGCTAAACGATTTTTAAGGAAGTTATGGAATGAGTATAAATGCTTATGATTTTCAGAGTCACCACCCTAATTTACTTTTAAATGGGAAAATTAAAGAAAAATCCAATTCACTCCAATTCATTAATTTTCAATTAATTTACCTAATGATAAAATCACTAGTCTTGAACTAGATTGAGCTCAGGAACTAGGTTTTTGGTTTTAAATAATCACAATTTTAACTCTTAAGTTAATTTCATTAAATGATAAGTATTAAATGATAATCATAAGTGTAATACAAATGCATGAAAAAATTAAAGTGCAATTAAGTAAAACATGCACAAATTAAGGAGAGTGTTCTCTCTAGTCTTTATGGATTTAGGAAAACTATATAGTCGCTATTTAATTCTAAATTAAACTAATTATATAAATTATTTAAAAGGGGAAATGAGATTGATTGGGATTTGGATTTAAATTTCAAACTTGCCTATGTGCCTTATTGAATCAGGATCAAAATCTAATAGTTCATTCCATGATTAAGTGAAAGGGTTTAGGGGTTGATAAGATTGATTGATTTGATTTGGTTTTGTAGGTGAGAGAAAAAGGCTAATGCCTTTGCCTTTGGCAGGCAGATGGTATTATCGGACCAAAATTTCTTTTTAACAGGACCTACTAATTGGATTAATTGGGAGATTAATTAATTAATTGAAATGATTAATTAACTAATTAATGTGAAGAAATGGATGAATCGATTAATTAATTAAAAAATTAATTAATTAATTTGGATAAAGGATGGATTTAAAAAAAAAATTAATGTGATTTTGAAAAAAAAGTTTATTAATTAAAAAGATTAATTAATTAATTGAGTTATTAATTTTAATTTAAAAAAAGAGTTTTAGTTAATTAAAAAGATTAATTAACTTGGTTAGGGTGAGATAATTAATTAATTAGAGAGTGATTGGAGGGAGAAGAAGAGAGGAATTAGAGAATAGTTATCCACTTTAACTTAACGGGTGTGGAGAAATGAGAAATGGAGAGCCTATTAATAGGCAAATGGGGTGAGGGGCATTTTGGATAATGAAAAAGTGAAAATATATTGAGGGCTAAGGCTTGAAATGGCAAGAAATTGGACTGAAAAAAGGTAAAAAGGTCATTTTCTATGTAAAAAAAAGGACCAACCACGTTAAAGAGGTACTGCGCTGCACAAGCCAAAACTTTACGATAGGCTGTCATGTGGCATATGCCTGACTCACATTTTAAGATTTTTTTTTGATCAGTTTTTAGAGGTTCTAAGTCATTTTTTGGGAGTTTCAGAGTTTAGAAAATTCACTGATTAGCTTCAGTAGACTCAAAATTAATTTTAGAATATCAAGCAGTTAGTTTGGGAGAAAATTTGGTTAGTTTTAGAGAAAATGCTATCTGGTATAAGAAGTCCGGTTAGGATCAAAAAAATCTTAGATGGTGCTATAAATATTCTGGTCAGTTCTTGGCAAGTTCAAAATTAATTTTGGAGTTGCTAAAATTAAGGGTTCACAGCTACTCTCTTATCAAAATTGTTTTGTCTGTAAAGCAATTCTAATGATTCTGAACCCAGGAGTTGGGATGGTGTAAGAAACCAAATAGATGTCTAGGTTAGTGCTTGGACATGTTTGGATGAGAGACACTGTCAAAAATAAAGATGGTGAAAAGAATCATAAGGATATTTAAGCAATTGTTTCTAAACATTTATGCGTAAAAAATGTGGCTAATAAATGAAAGAGAGAAAAGGAACTAAAGGGATATTTAAACTGGTAACTACATATTTTTAGGTTAATTGATGGATATGGTTGATTATGATGAAATGCTAGAAAGGAAACCAGAGGGATGTCTAGATTAGATATTTCTAGGTGAAGAAATTGGATGAATTTTGGATAAAATGGAAGGAAAAAGGAAATTAGAGGGATGTCATTGTCTAGACATTTTCGGGTGAAGGGTGTGGTTGACTTTAAGAAGAACGATGATGGAAAAGGGAACCAGATTGACTTCTAAGGAAGAATTTAGATGTTTTTAGGTAGAGGAGATGATCAATTCAAAAATAAAGGAAGATGGGAAAGGAACCATAGGGATGCCTAGGTAATAATTTCTAGACATTTATGGGTGGAAATTGATGGGTTTGGAGAAAAGAGTATTAGTCAGCTTTAAAAAGATATCGATCAACTTCAAAGAGTACCAATTAGCTTCAAAAGGGGTCGGTCAGCTTCAAGGAGACACTTATTAGCTTCAACAGATGTTGGTTAGCTTAAAGGAGGTATTAATCAGCTTTGAAAAGGTACTAGTTAGCTTTAGGAGATATACTCAGGAGATATCGGTCAGCTTCTATAGCTTTGGCAACAATTGATCTATCTCTTTATGGTTTACTCAGATCAGTTAGCTGAACTGGGCTTAGAGCACAAGGAGGGACTAGTTAGTTTTAGGAGAGTCGGTCAGCTTCAAGGAGGCACTAGTTAGCTTTAAGAGATGTCAATCAACTTCTAGGAGGCACTGGTCAGCTTTAAGAGATATTGGTTAGCTTCGAGGAGGTGGCGCTAGTCAACCTTAAGAGATGTCGGTCAACTTCAAAGAGGCATTGGTTAGCTTCAAGAGATGTTGGTCAGCTTTGAGAAGGCACTAGTCAGCTTTAGGAGAGGCTATTAACTTAGCTTATGCATGATTGTGCATTCTATTGATAATTGCATATGCATGTGTATTTATGCATAGATGATGTTCATATATACAAGTTTTAGGATTCATGGACCTTTTGTTTAATTTTTATGCCATGAATGATTTGTGATAATGCCTGTAGTGATGATTGCATAGATGCAAAGGTGTGGATTCACGCATTTGTCATGTGAATGTAGTTTTTTCATGACTTTTGTGTCCATGGAGCCATGCATTTGTGAACTGAGAAACTCAACAAGGTTGAGGAACTCAACTTAGGTTGGTATGGAATAGTTGCCATGGTGGCATTATGAGGAGTTCGAGTGGATTGAGATTTTTTTGAGGGCTTGCTTTAGGTTTTGGGATCTGGTGGCCTGTGGTTTCTATTCTGATGCTACTAAGGAGGAGTTGTATCCCACCTTTGGATAGTTCAATGCTTTGGCTTAGCTACAACTTTGAGGCAACTCTAGTGGTGCTAAAGTTCAAAGTTTGGCATTTTATGTATTTTTTAGGAGTTTTTGGACTTGCCTCAAGGTGTTGCAGGCCAAATGGTGATTGGTGATGGTTAGGCAAATTTGACCACTGTGATCGAGAAGTTTTATACATGCATTTTGTGGTTAGAGTCGTGCTAGCAAAGACATTCATGATTCTAGATTACTTTGTTTAAAGTTTAGAGAGATAGACTGTCTCTTCTGTTTTTCTCCAAGTGAGAAAAATTTATATGTTCTTACCCTTTCTATTAGGGGTGCTTTATGGGTATCTATTTTAGGTTTTGAGTTATCTTAGAAATGTAGCTGATGGATCATTTCGGGTGTTGGCCCTAGCTTTCAGTCCACATATGCCTTGTTGAGATTTAGTCAAAGATTGAATAGAATGGTTGCTTGTAGCTTGCCCCTAAAAGACCTATTTTTAGCATTGCCAATGGTAAGGGATTGGATCTCTCATAAGTAGGGGGTCATAGGTGTCAAGTGGTTTACTTATTGGGTTTGGTTCAAATGACCTTCCACTAAGGGATGAGGGTTTTGAGGTAGATGAAGCAGACTCATGATGTGCCTCCAGTTTTTCTTTCTCGGAGTCTGCGCGAATCACTACTTCCATTACTGGAACTATCAGGGGTGGCTAGCTTAGGAGTTATCATGCTATTCATTCTAGAATTTCACTTAGGACCATAGAAAGGTATGATAGGTGGTTAGACAAGTTGTGAGATAGTACTAACCTGCTTTGCTAAGGGTAACAGAGGGTGATACAGCTGAGGTGAGATGTGCTACAAGAGGAGCTGTTGGTAATGAGAGGACTATAAAACAAATAGAGGGCGTAATTCAATCTTTAGAGAAGACTCAAGGATCTACTAGAGATGTGACACCACAGGCTACAGTAGTGACTTAAGCTATAGCAGAGATGATAGAAGTGACTATGACTGTGGTGAGAAGACAAGACGACACTGTAGTGAAAGTTCAAAGAAGGACCATTATAAAGAGGATGATAGCACTTTTTGGAGTGCAAAGGAGGATTTTAGCTACTACAACATATAGCAATTTTTGGGTTACTGCTATACAGAGGAGGATTTCTGGGAGTAGTTCTAGAAATGGTGGTACTCATAGGAGGATTTCTGGGACTATTGTTATAAGCTAGTACTTCTACTACTGCAACAGAGGGAGCTACAAAGACTAGGAGAATGGGTGTGGCCTTTTAATGAGATTGTGATGGACTTTGACTTTAATGAGGGCATGAGGAGTGTGCACCCTAGGAGGGTTGACTATCATGGCTTCAGACATGACTCTTTTCCTTTCTATTTAGAAAATTTGTAGGTTGACAAGACTATATGATACAAGATAAGCTATAGACGACATTGAAAGAACTATCCTTTTTGTTATAATGATAGGTTTGTATTTTGCAAAATTTGATCACCATTAAATGAGACATCTTTTATTGTATTTTGCAAAATTTGATCACCATTAAATGAGACATCTTTTATTTTTGCTCTAACTGCCTAAACCGCCCTTTTGAATTTTCAGCTTAGTGAGCATTCTTTTCTTCTCTTTTTGTCTTTTTTTTTTTTTTTGGTTTAGGCAAAAGAATTAAGTGAATGATTTATTAGGCATAGAGAAAATGAGAATGCGATGCAAATAAAATATTTTATATTATGATTTGGACCACACCCAAGTCGGGCTGCCTACGCATCCCTTACATCACTTTTTTGTCAATCATTTCTTTTAGGGAGAATTAGGTACATGTAGTTCTAATTACATATGTATGAAAAAGAAACAAAATGTAGATGTTATCTTCTGCTCAAATATCGCTTCCACTAATTCAGGTTGCAAGGATTAAAGAAAACGTTTCTATCCACATCCATTAGAATGGCGCCTTTGTTGGATAGAATCTTCTTGAACACATACTCTCTAGCCTAATTCAGTCTGAACCTTTCTCTCATATCATGAATAAAAGCTTTGATTTTTTCCTTTTTACAAACATTTATCTTTCACCTTTTTGCTGAAGTGCCCGGCAACTCTTTATTGATAGCTTTCAATTTTATATAGAGCATCTATTCTCTTTTTATCAATGGCCTTCAACTGGTCATGATACTCTCTAATATACTCTCTATAGCTTCTATTAGATAGACTTCTTATATGTGTAGGTCTTGATCTTGTGAACTCCGATACTTGGATTTGTCCCTAACAAGTCTTTAGGTTTCAATGCAGAACAGTTGATGTGATGATTTTTTTTGATGCCATAATTAATTATTTCTTTTGCCCTTTTCTTTTTTTTCTTTTTTAGATGTCCCATTCAAAGATGAATCAGAAATATTAAAGCAAATAAAAAATTTTAAACTTTTAATTACTGATAAAAGTCCCATCATGACTATATTAAAGTTTAAGCTTATAAGGCAAAATACAAACTCAAAAGGGCAAGACTTGATAGACTCAAATTCAAAAAAAAAAAATTTAATAGAAAATAGACTCAAAAGAGAAAGACTCAGGCTCAGGCTCAGGCTCATATGACTTAGGCATAGACTCAAATGACTCAGACATGAACTTAAAGGACTCAGATATAAACTGAAAAGACTCAAATAGGGGTATAGCAAGGTGGCATTCTTCTCAAAATGCCAATTAGTAGTGAAGCTTGAGATGGTCCGGTGAGCTTAGTGATTCAAAAAAGAATTAGTGGTGGTGCTAGACTTTGGATTTGGGAGCAATAATGTCTCCACCATCAATAAGGTCTTGAATTTTGTTATTTAAAGCCTTACATGCATTAATTTTGTGCCCTGGCCTTTAATGATAGTTGCATATCTCATTAGCATTATATCTTTTGGGCAAAGGGTTTGGAGGAGGTTGTGGATCTAAGGGCATAACTAAATTAGCTTCTGAGGCTTTCTTGTAAACCATGTTGAGAGGCATGCTTAGCTTAGAGAAAGTTCTCCTTGTTTTTAACTTCATCGGCTAATGAGAGAAGACAACATTTACCTCCCCCTCTCTTTAAGTGGTGGAGTTAGTGGTGTAATTATTGTTCTTATGATGCCTTGAACCAGAGGATTCATTCTTGATTCGTCTCGATTGAATCAAATCCTTAATCTTGGAGGCAGTGGCAATGAGAGCTTTAAAGTTGAGGAGGTATAAAGTTTGCAAATGAGTCTAGTATTAGGAGAGGGGATTCTTAACAGTGATGTCAATTTACTCTACTTTATATGGATGGTTTACCATTTGGACCGCTTTTGCCCTCCACCTTATAAGAAACACAATGAAGGATTCTTTTTGACCTTGCTTGGCTATTTCTAGATCCCTTCAGGTGACATCCACTTCAACATTGTAGTGGTATTATTTAACAATTGCATTGCATATGTCATCTCAAGTTTTCTTATTATTTTGGTCTAGATTAAGCAACAATTTAATAGCGGCTCTAGTCAAGGATTGTTGGAATAACTGAGCAAGGAGCTCATCACCCACACTAAAGGGTCTCATAGTGCCCACATGCATCTTAAAATGAGTTTTGGCACATGTGATGCCATTAAATTTGTCCATGATTGGCATCTTAAATTTTGGAGGAATACGTGCATTCGGAAAGAGAGCTAAAGAGTTGACATCTATCATGTCCTCATACTTTTTAATGTTCTTAATTGTTCTCTCCATGACCTCAATTTTCTCCATCAATTTCTTAGCTTCGGGAAAGCTAAAGAAATCTCCACTTTAAAAAGAATTCACAGTGGGAGAGGAAGTGGTTGCATTCAAGTCTATGGCAGAAGAGGTTAGAGTTTTAAGTGCTTTCCCATTTATCTGTAGGATTGATAATGGGAGGAGTAAAAGTAAGGGCATGGCTAGTCTCAACTTGGGCAAATGCAAGCTCAACACGAGTAGGAGGGGGAGTGATAGTGGCATTGGTCATTTCCTTAACCTCACTGATGATCGACTGGCATTGGGAGTTGAGAGCATTAGTAAATGTGGCAGACTGGGAGTTAAGAGAATTGGTGAAGGAATCAGCTTAGGTCTTAAGTGTGGTGGTGAGTGCATTTTGGAAGGTTTCCTCTCGTTTCTTGAGGAGGCTAGTAAAGAAAGTGCTCATGGCATCTTGGTCAAAGTTGGAGGTGTTAGCCATTGGTACCTTTAAAAGAAAAAAGAAAAGGAAAGGGTAAGAACTTGCATTTTAAAAGGAAAAAGATGTGTATGCAATGGTGTGTCAGGGAAAAGGATTCCCTCTATATGGTTGGTCACCAGGTTTAATAAATTGACAAGGTAGGTGTGTGAGGTTACTGTGTTTTGGGTGATGGACCATCAGTTGGGGTCTTTGAGGTGTTCAAATTTGTCGAGTTTCTCATGTATGCATGACAATGTCATGATGCATGCAAAAAAAGGTTTCATAGGCATATGCATGAATGTTTTCATTATTATGGTACATGAAATCTAGTGTCAATGCTAGGGCTACTACATGCACAAGGGTAAAGGGTGGTTTAATTAAGGATCCCCGTCCTACTAGAGCATCGGTATACCTAAACACATATGAGACAAGGAGCATCACATGGGTCCAATAATACTGATTGCTCATTATACCATTGAAATGATCGAGGATTCATCACAGGGTGGAATGCTCTCACTATCTCCCAACATACTCAAAGAGAGTTATCGAGCCAATGCTACTCATCATCCAACAGTTTTTTTTTTTCTAAAACTATAGTTAGGCAATGAGTCTTTATTATGAAAAGTGATATATAAAAGTCAAATTATAATTAATGAGCCAAATGAAGGTTATTTTGAAAAAAGTTTTCCTTAACCAAATAGTAATCCTTTTGTTTACTTTCCTTTTTATTTTTTTAAAAAAATGTGGCAGCAACCAGTCCCCAGTGGAGTCGTCAACTGTGAGACCTTACATGAATTCCTCTCCCTCACTTAGGAATTTTTTTTTTTTTTGGTTTAAGGAAAGGCTAAGCGATTTTTAAGGATGTCATGGAACAAATTTCTGTGCTCATGATTGGAACCCATAAGTTTGGATTGATTGATCTTGAAAATGATATGGAGAGTTGCCACCATTATTTATTTTTAAATGGAAAAATTAAGGAAAAACCCAATTGACTCCAATTCATTAATTTTCAATTAATTTATCCAAGATAAAATCACTAGTCTCAAACCAGGTTGAGCTCGAGGACTAGATTTTTGGTTTTAAATAACCATGATTTGGCTCTTAAGTTTAATTTGACTTTGAAAATTAATTTCACGAATGACAAGTATTAAATAACAATCATAAGTGTAATATGAATACATGGGAAAATTAAAGAGCAATTAAGTAAAACATCCATAAATTAAAGAGAGTCTTCCATCTAGTCCTTATAGATTCTAGAAAAACCACATAGTCACTCCTTAATTCCAAATTAAACTAATTACATAAATTAATAAAAGGGAAAGGAGATTGATTATGATTTAGATTTGTGGTTTAGATTCAAATTTCAAACTTGCCTATGCACCATATTGAATGGGGATAAAAAACCATGTAGTTTATTCTACGATTAAGTGGAGGGGTTTAGGAGTTGATCAGATTGATTGATTTGATTTGGGTTTATGGGTGAGAGGAAAAAGCTAATACCTTTGCTTTTAGCAGGTAGAGAGTTTTACCAGACTGAAGTTCAATTTTATCGACATCGAATGATTGGAATGATTAAATAACTAATTAATGTGATGAAATGGATGGATGAGTTAATTAATTAATTAGAGAGTGATTGGAGGGAGAAGAAGAGATAAATTAGAGGATAGCTATGCACTCTAACTCAAAGAGTGTGGAGAAATGAGAAATAACTCAAAGAGTGTGGAGAAATGAGAAATAGAGGGCCTATTTATAGGCAAATGGGGTGGGGGCCATTTTGGGTAATGAAAAAGTGAAAAGATTATGAGGGATAAGGCTAGAAAAGGCTAGAAATTGGGCTAAAAAGAGGGTAAAAGGTCATTTTCTGCACAAAAAAGAGGCTAACTGTGCCAGAGAGGTGCGGCACCACACAACCTACCGCAGGTGCAACTTGTAGTGCTGCATAGAAGTGATGCGGTGCCACAGGATTGTCCTGTGGCTACAATGTGGCATGATCTCTGCTTGCAATTTGAGATTTTTGGGTTTGCTTTTAGAGGTTTCGGGTTAGTCTTTAGGAGTTTTAGACTTCAGAAAATTCACCTGTCAGCTTCGATAGATTTAGAATTAATTTTAGAATAATCAAGCAATCAATCTGGGAGAAAATTCAATCAATTTTGAAGAAAAAATTGTCTGATATAAGAAATCCGGTTAGGATAAAAAAAGGCTCAAATTGTGCTAGAAATATTTTGATAATTAATTTTGGAGGTACTGAAATAAAGGGTCCACATTAATGTAAGGCTAGGGCAAGGTGTTTAAGGCATATGGTTGAGGTGATGATATTTTGGGTAAGGTTAAGATAATGTGTTTAAGGTTAAAGGTGTTTGAGACCAAAGGCTAGGGTAATGAGGTTTTAGGTCTGGGGCTAAGGTAATGGGGTAAAGGTGTGTAGGTCAAAGATTTTGGGTGATAGTTTAAGGTTTGTAAGGGCAAAGGTGATTGAGATAGAGATGTGAAAGTGTTTATGGGGGAGGTGTTTGAATGGAGGTAAAAGTGTTTGATCCTTCTTTAATTCAAGATTCGACCTAGACTTGAGATAATTGCATATTTTGTTATACAATATGGATACATAATAAGCATGGAGAAAACATATCATGAGAATGCAAAGGTGCAAGGTTTTGATTATGGTACATACAACCTAAGTCAAGATCTAGGTTCATTACATGAAAAGACAAGGGTGGCTTAGATAAGGTACCTATCATACTAGAGCACTAATATACCTAACCACATGTGAGTCAAGAGCCTCACGTGGGTCTGTGAGGCCTCACCTGAGCACTGGCCCAGTTTGTTAGAGGGAATCGAGATGCTCATTTGGGTTTAAACTTACGATGAAACTCTCAAGTTTTGATTTAGTTGATTTTGAAAATGATTTTGGGAGTCGCCATCCTAATTTATTTTTAAATGGGAAAACTAAGGAAAAATCCAATTTGACTCCAATTTATTAATTTTTTACTTTAATTTGCCCATGGAAAAAATCACTAGCCTCGAACCAGGTTGAGCTCGAGGACTAGGTTTTTGGTTTTAAATAATCTAAATTTAGCTCTTAAGTTTAATTTGACTTAAAAATTGGATTTCATGAATGACATTTATAAGATTATATTAAAAAAAATGCATGAATATGGTATAGCATGACTGCATGTTGAAAATAAAACATTCACAAATTAATTAAAAAAAGGGGGAAAGATGATTGATTGAGATTTAGATTTAGATTTTAAACGTGCCTTCGTACCCCATTGAATGGGGATCAAAACCCACGTAGTTCATTCCACGATTAAGTGGAGGGATTTAGGAGTTATTCAGATTGATTAATTTGATTTGGGTTTGAGAGGAAAATGCTAATACCTTAACTTTTGGTGGGCGGAAGGTTTTACCGGACCGAAATTTCATTTTATCGGGACCAGGTGATTGGATAGATTAGAAGATTAATTAATTAAAATGATTAATTTACTAATTAATATGGTGAAAATGGTGGATGGATTAATTAATTAAAAAGATTAATTAATTAATTTGGATGAAAGGTGGGTTAAGAAAATGATTAATTAATTAATTAAAAGGATTAATTAACTAATTAATATGATGAAAAGGGTGGATGGATTAATTAATTTAAAAGATTAATTAATTAATTTGGATAAAGGGTGGATTTAAGAAAATGATTAATTTTATTTTTAAAAAAAGGCAATTAATTAATTAAAAAGATTAATTAACTAATTAATTGAGTGATTAAAAAAAAGAGAATTTTAGTTAATTAAAAAGATTAATTAACTTGGTTAGGGTGAGATAATTAATTAATTAAAAAGATTAATTAATTAATTAAAGAGTGGTTGGAGGGAGACGAAGAGAGGAATTAGTAGATAACCATCAATACTAATTTAAGAGGTGTCTTGGAATGAAGGATGAAGGGGGTATTTATAGGAAAAGTGGGTGATGGTAGTTTAGGTAATGAAAATGTGAAAAGACCATGAGGGGTAGGACTAGAAATGACTTAAAATTATATTGAAAAGGATAAAAGGGTCATTTTCTATGCAAATGGGGGCTCACGGGCAGTCAGAAGGCTGCAGAACCTGGTGCAGCACCACACCAGGCTTTTGTGGCATGCCACATAGGGGGCATGTGGTGCCGTATAGTTCTGACGTGGCACCGCACGCTTATTGTATGGCATGCCACATGGCGATGGCACATTTTTTGAGATTTCTCTCTCTCTCTCTCTCTCTCTCTCTCTCTCTTTTTTAGAGATTGGTTGGTATAGAGGAGTATAGGAAATTTGGATGTCTGGTGGCAATGTAAATGAAGCCTAAAAAAAATTTCTTTCAAGGGTGTTGCCCCCAAACCCCTGCCCACTAACCAGTTAACGGGATCACTGTAATGGCTTCGCGTAGCGCGTTAAACTTAGCAAGTGTTAAGGTTGTGGTTGGATGATGAGGGTGAAAAATTGAGGGTTCACAGGGTCCAACAGTACATATTGCTTGTTACATCTTCGAAAGGATCAAATGATTCATCACGAGATGGATCATTTCATTATCAGTGAATAGACCCAAGAAGGGTTACCCACTCGATACTACTTATTATCCATTATCTTCGTAAAACTAAGTTTAGAGGTAAAAAGCCTATGCAAATGATGTATGAAAGTCACAACTATGTTGGAAGCTAAACTTTAACTTTAAGCCAATTAGTAGACCTCTTGTTTCTTTTAAAAAAAATTATACCCAGTAAAGTAGCCATATGTCAGGCCTCGCCTGAGCACTAGTTCGATGTGCTAAGTGGGATAAAAATGCTCATTTGAGCTAAGTCTCACGATAGAACCCTCGGATTTAGATTGATTGATTTTGAAGAGTCGCCACCTTAATTTTATTTTATTTGGGAAAAAAAAAAGCCCAAGTTGACTCTAATTAATACCCTAAAGGAAAATATCACTAGCCTCGAAACCAAAGAGGATTTGGAGACTAGGTTTTTTGTTTAATTTATTCAAATTATTTTGGCATTTAACACTATTGTGACTTAAAAAAATAATAATTTTAAGAATTATGCATGTTTTGATTAATTAACACATGATCATTCATTCTATTCATTCATATAAATAAAATAAATTTAGATTGCAACAAAAATCCAATTGGAGTATACTTCATCTAGCCTTTATGGGTTTTAGGAAAATCATACATTTCTCAAACTAATCTTAATAAAATTAATATAACAAACCAAAAGAAAATTAATTTAAGAGTGAAGAAGGTAATGGGAGAGAAATTAATTTATTTTAATTGGATTCACTGCTTGATAAATCAAACATGCCTACATATCCCTTTGAATGGGAATCAAAATCTATGCAGTTCTTCCTTCTTGTGAAGGAGTTTATTTAGCCAAACCACTTTATCATGTTTTGATTAATCGATTAAGTTGATTGATTGATTATCAAGTTAAGTTAATTAGTTCAAATTTTAATTAACTATCCTAAGTGAATCAATTAAGAAAAGGCAAGGAGCCTTGGAGGAAGAAGAGTAAATCCTAAAGAGGGAAACAATAATTAAATTCTAAGGAGGAAAACAATGAATAAATCCTAATGAGGGAAAAACTAAAAGAAACCCAATGAGGGAAACAATAAAATAAAATAGAAACTTACCTAGGACAGGCGACCACTACCCTTGGGTGGTGTACGGCGACTTGCCTCGGATGGCAGGAAGCTTTTGACTTGACGGGTCATAATTCCATCTTCTCTTGACTTGAGATAGAACTTGGACCTTGAATGAAAGAAAACTTTGATTGCCTTGCAAAGAAAAGAGCATGGAGCAAAGTGAAACTAAAAGGGACCTTATGGAGCAGGGCTTATATGTAGTTGCAATTGGTGAGTGCACACGAGTTGTGTGATTTCGAGGCTCAATTTTTGCTTTTTTGGCCTGTTTTCACTCATTTCTCATCCATTTTTAGCGATTTTAGTTGCATTGTATTCATTATTCAGTTTCATATGATAAGAGGGTGATTTAGAGGTCAAAGGGATAGGTTTTAGAGCCTAGGGCTTTATTTCTTGATTTTTTGATTTTGGTAATTTCTGCTTCTAAAGATCTATTTACCAAGTCTAAGCACCTCTAAGGTTCAAATGTGAACTAAAAGTTGTAAAATAATATGAAATCCATTTTTTCAACAAAGCGCTACTCTGCAAAGGGGTGCTGCCCATTTAACCCTGGTATGATGCAAATATGTATACCTAAACTAATCAATTAATGGTTAATTTTGTGTTTGTATGCGTGAATTTTATCTTTAAAGTGGTGCTTTTAATCTTTTTTTTAAGTGTTTTTTAAGTAATCTAGGTAACTCTCAAAGGATCAAGGGTTCTATGCTTGCAAAGGAAGAAGTTTTGCAAGGATTAACCAAGACAAGAATGTGTTGACTCGTGCCCCATAGGTGCCGAGTCGTGACAGAAGGTTATGGTGCCGACTTGTGCCCTATGGTGTTGAGTCATGCTAGAACCACATGGTGCCAACTCATCCCAACTTATCTCAAGTAGTTATGGTGCCTTTTCATCAAAACACTTCATAAAAGGCTCCTTTTTACAATGGACATGACTTAGGACACCTAGAAACCTATAAATAAGAATGTTTTATAGAATTTTAGATATGTGATGTTAGTATTATTCATATATTAAGTTAGTAATTGAGAGTGTAATTCAAGTGTTCAAAGTTAGAACAAGATTGAAGAGTCACCAAGGCATTTAAGCAAGTATTCAAGGACACTTCTTCAAAGTAAATTTCTGAGCAAGGATTAAAGAAAAAATCATCAAAGTTTCCTTTCCCTTGTCTTTTTTTATCTTTGTTCCTTGATGTTCATCTTGTCTTCTTGTCTAAACTTTGTCATTTACACTATGAATATACACTAGTTTGGTTTCTTTGAATTACAATAAAGTATTGGTTTTAATCATTCTATTTCTTATACGCTTTGCATGATTTAGTTTTAATTGTGTGCTTAATTAATGTTGTATGTGCTTGATCACCATGTATAACATGTTAGTCAAATTATTCACAATGAGAGTTGGGATAAATTTATGGAAAAACAATTAAAATTACTTAGAGAATAGGATAAGCACTTGGAGACAAGCAAATCCACTCTAAGGGGAATTATAGTATTACATGAATATTTATGGTTCTGTTCTATCTCTATGATGACATGAGAATGCTCATAGACTTTAGATCAAACACTTCTAATTGACAATGAGAGTTGCTTTTAGGAATTATAGACTATACTCTCAATCATTGCATGTATGTAACACATCTTATTAAAATCAATTCTGACTTGTAATTCAATCTAATCAACATCCTTAATCGTAATATTAGTATAGTAGCATATAGTTAGTTTTAAATCTCTTATTTAATATCTTTGCCTATCCATCCTAGTAGCTATCCAATTAATACAAAATTCCCAAGTTCCCTATAGTTCGACACCCTACTCATCCTATACTAATCCCTTTGGATTTGGGTCACCCATAGTAGGCCTAACAAATTTTGGCATCGTTGCTGGGGAATTTGTTGTAATTTTTATTAATTTAGGATAGTGAAAAGTTGTTTTAGGTTTTTTTTTTTGTTTTATGATTTTTATTTTTATTTTTTTTTGGTTTTTATTTTTTTAATTTTTTTAGTATAGTTGAACATGCGACAAAGTAGAAGCTCTAACGATCTTCTATTTAATCCTAAAATTGATCAAACTTTTCATGCTTTGCATAGGAATCAAAGACAAAGAGAAGAAGATCAACACAACTTAAGAGTAATGGCCGGAGAAAGACGAACGTTAGGTGACTTTGCCATGCCCGACATCACGAGTAGTATGGGGGGAATAATGGCTCCTTCCATTGCAAACAACAACTTTGAAATCAAACCTAGCATCATTCAAATGGTGCAAAATAATCAGTTTGGTGGTTTCCAAGGAGAGGATCCATATGCACACATCTTGACATTCTTGAACGTATGTGTAATATTTAAAATAAATGGAGTGTCGGATGATGCAATTCGATTGAGGTTCTTCCTATTTTCAGTCAAAGAGAAAGCTCAAATATGGTTGGAAAGTTTACCAAGTGAATCAATACTACTTGGGATCAATTGAAGCAGGCATTCCTTCAAAAGTACTTCCCTCCATACAAGACTACAAAATTCCGCAATGAGATCACCACCTTTAAGCAAAATCCAAATGAAACAATTTATACTTCTTGGGAAAAATTTAAGGAACTCCAAAGGCAATGCCCACATCATGGATTGCCCGATTGGATGATTCCTCAAATTTTCTATAACGGATTGACAAATGAGAATCACAATGTAGTCAATGTCACATTTGGAGGTAAATGGATGGATAAGAAAGCAAGAGAGGTTGTCACTTTACTTGAAGAACTTACATCCTAAGGATACATGGGAGATGAGACAACCATGGCAAAAGCAAAAGGGATCTTGGAACTTGACACTATTAACCTACTAACAGCAAAGGTAGATGCACTCACCAAAATGGTAAGTAAAACTCAAATTAATTCTATTGAAAATACTGATGTTGTTTGTGAACTATGTGGAGGTCTCCACCCTTATTCCTAATGTAGTTCAAATGAGGAGGTAAATTATGTCCAAGGGGGGTATAACCAAAGAATCGGTATGAACTCAAACACATACAACCCTTAATGGAAGAACCATCCTGGTTTTTCTTGGTCTAACCCATCCTCCCAATTGAACCCACCTATTAACCAAAATCTCAAACTAAATAACCCACCAAGTTTTCCTATGAAGCAAACCTATACTCCTACACCACCTAAATTTAATTTAGAGACCCTTCTAGAGTAGTTTGTAGGAACATAAATATCTATTAATAAACAAAGTGAGGAGCAATTTAAACAACTTAACTCCAAAATTGATCAACTTGTTACTCACAATAGAATTTTAGAAACTCAAATTGCCCAACAAGCCTCTTCCTTTAACCCTAAACCAGTAGGTAAGTTACCTAGTCAACCAGAATTTGTTCAAAGAGAGACTTGCCAAGCAATTACTCTAAGAAGTGGTAAGATGGTTGAAAATACTGCTAATGAGAATAAAAATGATATAGTAGGTGATGAGGAAGTAAACTTAGAAAATAATCAAGGGAGTGGGGTTAAAGGTAATAATAAAAATGAAAGTGTCATACCACCTAAGGTCAATAATCCTAAAGTAGACCTTAAGACCTTGCCCTTTCCTCAAAGATTCATAAGAAGGAACCTAGATAAGCAATTTGGCAAATTCCTAAAGTATCTTAAAGATATTACTATTACTATTCCATTCTCAGATGCTATAAGGGATATGCCAGCTTGGGGTAAATTTTTGAAAGACATGGTCTCCCATAAAAGCAAACTATAAGATTATGGTCTAGTATCTTTAGTAGAAGAGTCTAAGGCTATGTTTTCTAAGTTCCCTCCTAAGCGAAAAGATCTTGGATGTTTCACCGTCCCATGCATGATTGGAGGAAAGTATTTTGATAAAACTTTATGTGATATTGGTGCTAATGTTAGTTTAATGCCTTATTCTATTTATTTAAGACTTAATTTGGGTGAACTTAAGCCTACTAACATGTGTCTCTTGATGGCTAACAAGACTATTACCTATCCAATTAGCATTCTTGAGAATGTGCCAACAAAAGTAGGTAAATTTATAGTTCCTGCAGATTTTGTTATACTAGACATGGAGGAAGACCTCGAGATCCCTATCTTGTTTGGAAGACCGTTCTTGGTAACGGTAGGTGTTATCATTGACATGAAGAAAGGTAAAATCACATTTGAGGTAAATAATGAATTCATGGAGTTTGACGAGTTTAAAATGATAAAATCCTCTCCTATGGAAGAAGTATGTAGAATTGATTCTATCGATTTGATTGATGAGTGTACAGATGAAGTTAAATATGATTGTATGAGTCAAGATCCTATTCATCTTTACCAAAGGCAAGAAGAAGAAGAAATAAATCAAACATCAAATCATAATTCTCTTAGACCTTCTAGGTTTGAACCTTTAGAAAAAGATGATAATGGAAGTTCTTCTTCTTCTAAAGAAATGAATCTAGAACTCAAGCCTTTACCATCTAATTTAAAATATGCATTCCTTGATTCTGAATCTAAATTCCCTTTTATTATGAATTCATCCTTGTCTTTAGAAAATATCAATCTTTTGTGCAATGTGTTGCTTAAACAAAGAAGTTCCATTAGTTACTCTTTGAATGATCTAAAAGGAATTGGCCCTAATATTTGCATGCATAGGATAATCTTAGAAGATAATGCTAAGCCTTCCATTGAAGGTCAAAGGAGACTTAATCCAACTCTTAAAGAAGTGGTAAGAAAAGAGGTCACAAAATTACTTGATAATGGCATCCTATACTCAATTAGTGATAGTAAGTGGGTAAGTCCTATCCAAGTTGTCCCTAAAAAGGGTGGCTTGACTGTTATTAAGAATGAATTAAATGATTTAATCCCAACTAGGACTATCACTGGATGGCGTATGTGTATAGATTATAGAAAGTTGAAAAAAGCAACTAAAAAAGATCATTTTCCACTACATTTCTTAACCAAGTGTTAGAAAAATTTGCAAATTATTCTTATTTTTGTTATTTGGATGGTCTTAGTGGTTTTTATCAAATACCTATCTACCCTAAAGACCAATCAAAAACCACTTTAACATGTCGCTATGGTACTTTTGCATTTAGATGCATGCCATTTGGTTTATGCAATGCACCTGCAACATTTCAAAGATGCATGTTTTTTATCTTTAGTGACTTGATAGATGACTGAGTTGAAGTTTTTATGGATGATTTTAGTGTTTATGGAACTAACTTTGAAAATTGTCTAGAAAATCTCTCTAAAGTTCTTGACAGGTGTAAGAATCATGGACTAGTACTTAATTAGGAAAAGTGTCATTTTATGGCACAAGAAGGAATAGTACTAGGGCATATGGTATCCAAAAGGGGTATTGAAGTGGATAGAGCCAAGGTTGAAGTGATTACAAATTTGCCATAGCCCAAATGTGTTAAGGACATTCGAAGTTTATTAGGACATGCCGGGTTCTATAGACGGTTTATTAAGGATTTTTCCAAAATCGCCAAGCCATTGTGCAAATTGCTTGTGAAGGAAGCTACCTTTGAGTTCGATGAAGCATGTCATGAAGCTTTTAAGGCCCTAAAGAAAGCTCTTACATCCGCACCGATTCTACAGCCACCTAATTAGGAGCAACCTTTTGAAATTATATGCGATGCTAGTCATTACACAGTTGGAGCAGTCCTTGGGCAAAGGAAGGAAGGTAAGTCTTATGTAATTTACTATGCAAGTAAGCTACTTAATGATGCCCAAATCAACTATACAACTACGGAGAAGGAACTACTAGCCATAGTTTATGCATTTGATAAATTTAGAGCATACTTGGTAGGTCAAAAGGTAATTGTATATTCTGACTATGCTGCTCTAAAGTACCTCTTAAGTAAAAAGGATGCTAAACCTAAACTACTAAGGTGGATTCTTATGCTCCAAGAGTTTGATTGGGAAGTAAGGAATAAGAAAAAGAGTGAAAACCTTGTGGCAGACCATCTCTCTAGACTTGATCAAGAAGGTTTGAGGAAGCTTGATGATGGAGTACTAATACATAAGACCTTCTAAGGTGAGCATTTGTTTAATGTTGTATCGCAAGAAATTCCATGGTATGCTGACATTGCTAACTTTCTTGTAAGTGGTATTCTTCCTTATGGTTTAGATTATAGGCAAAGAAAGAAATTTTTGCATGATACTAAATTTTATTATTGGGAAGAACCATTGCTTTATAAAATATGTGCAAATGGGCTAATAAGGAGATGCATTCCTTAAGGTGAGATTTAAGATGTTTTGAAACATTGTCATTCCTTGGATGTGGGTGGACACTTTAGTGCAACAAAAATGGCTTCTAAGGTATCACAATGTTGTTTTTGATGGCCTACTTTATTCAAAGATGCTAGAGAATTTGTCCTTACATATGATAGATGTCAAGGAATGGGTAATATATCTAGGAGAAACGAGATGCCTTTACATGGCATTCTTGAGGTAGAACTTTTTAATGTATGGGGTATGGACTTTATGGGTCCTTTCCCTAGTTCTTTAGGCTATAAATACATCTTAGTTATGGTAGACTATGTGTCTAAATGGGTTGAAGCGATACCTACTATTACTAATGATGCTAAGGTAGTCAAGAAAATGCTTAAAAAAGTAATCTTTCCTAGGTTTGGCACTCCAAGAGCTTTGATAAGTGATGAAGGTTCCCATTTCTATAATAATATCATAGAAATTCTACTTAAAAAATATGGAGTTAATCATAAAATAGCTACTCCTTACCATCCACAAACAAGTGGACAAGTTGAGGTAAGCAATAGGGAAATTAAATGGATTCTAGAGAAGATTGTTTCTTCTTTTAGGAAAGATTTGGCATTAAAGCTAGATGATGCCTTATGGGCATATAGAACTACTTTTAAAACTCCCATTGGCCTTACCTCATATCAATTAGTCTATGGTAAATCTTGTCATTTGCCCGTTGAACTTGAACATAAAACGTATTGGGCAACTAGGGCTTTGAACTTTAATATGGACAAAGTAGGTAAGAAAAGACTATTGCAACTCAATGAACTAGAAGAACTAAGGTTAAATGCATATGAGAACGCAAAGTTATATAAAGATCGTACTAAGTTATAGCATGATAAGAACATTCTCAATAGGGATTTCCAAGAAGGTGAGCTTGTTTTACTCTATAATTAAAGGTTAAGACTATTTCTTGGAAAACTAAAATGAAGATGGTCTGGACCTTTTAAAATTATTAAAGTCCATCCATATGGAACTATTGAGATTGCTAGTGACAAAGGCGAATCTTTCAAGGTAAATGGTCATCGTCTTAAACCTTACTTTGCTGGTGCACCATTAGAACAATCAAGGTCGGTAACCCTCTCTACTTAATAGTATATTCATCTACTACATAGTATGTTTAATTATTTTAAAGTTTTTTTGTTTGTTTATTTTAAATTTCATGTTTATTTAATATAATGTTTAAGTTTTGATGTTTAATAATTTTATTTTGATTTTATAATACATACACATGGTATATATATAAAAAAAAAAAAATTTAAGACTGAGTTTGTGCCGAGTCATGCCCATCGGACACGACTCATGACAGAATGCATCCGTGCTGAGTCGTGCCTTATGGTGCCGACTCGGTACAATTAACAGATTTTGAAATACTCAAAATTTTGAGTTTTTATACCAATTTTTATTTTCTTTTCATTCCTAATTCAATGGTAATTTATTTTATTCTTATTTTTGGTCAAAAACTAATTCAACACTCTTTTCCTAAAATAAATCAATGAAAAGTTGTTTCTTTTCCAAAAAGAATCACACCTCTTCCCAAAATATATGACTTTTCACATCACATTTTTACACACCTATATAACCCTAACCCTTACAACACCACTCCCCTACTCTTTCTTTTCATATTTTGAAAACACAAATCCTAATATTTAAATAATTCTTTCTTCTATTTAAACATCATCTTCTTCATTCATCATTCACACACTACGCTATATTCACTCATAGTTGCAGAATTTTTCTATTTTTCTATTTTTCTTCTTTATTCTCTAAACACAAGCAAGTATGGGCAAGACCAAAGGATCAACTTCTTTAAGGCCTCAAGAAGAGCACCAAGAGGAAGACCTTGCATTGATGTATGAGTCCTCCTTCCCCATTCACTCACATGAAGAAGGAGCTAAGTTCTCTAAAATCAAACGTAGAGAAATTGTATCTTGTAAGTATTTTCCTCCCTCTTTAATTCGTGATGTTGGCATGGAGGAAGTATTCAATCAAGTTCTTACTTCTTATGGTTTGAAAAAGCTTATAAGTATGCAAGAGCATTCCTATGGCAATCTTGTTTATGAGTTCTTTAGTACACTTGATATCAATGCTACAAATTCTCAAATTCTGGAATTTAGATTGCTTGGCCAACCTTACCAATTAACTTATAATTTTATGCAAAAAGTTTTTGGTTTTAAAAGGAGTGGTGTTTGTGATATCACTAATGATTTTAATGTTCATGACTTTTGGACATTCTTAACTGATATAGAAACCCTTTTCGAACCTAAAAAGGTGAAAGTGATGTTCATCAAGGATTTGAAATTATGGATGTTGCATAAAGTCATTGCATGTGTTATTTTTGGTAAAATTGAATCTAATAGAGTAACTGTTCAAGAGCTCTTTTTAATGTGGTGTGTTCATAAATCAAAGCAAGTGTGTTGGAAGTATTGGATTTTTAATCAACTCCTTATGTGTGTTACACGTAAGGAGCATCCATTATCACATGGTCATATTGTTACAAGCATTGCTAAGAGGTTTCATATTAATTGCTCAAACTTTCCTTATGTTGTCAGATACTCATATTTCACAAAGCAAGCCTTTATAAGAGGCGAGGTTGTGGATGTGGATTTTAACCATGTTGTAGCTTACACATGATCTTATTGGAAGGGGTTACATCAACCTATTTATAATTTGGATGAAGACTTCGATGATGATCCACGACCTAGAGACCCACCACCACCAAGAGCCCAATCAACGGTTCAACTTTCATTGCCACCATCATCCTCTACTCAAGGAGAAGTAAGTGGCTCCACTCTTAGTGAACACCAACTTTTGGAGGAGATATTGGCAAACCAAAGGAGCATGAAACGTCAACTTACCACCTTGGAGGCTAGGAACCAAAGGATAGAGCACACACAATATAGTATGGACTATAAATTGCTTAAGTTCTTTAGCTACTCCAGGTATGACATTCCTTCACCACCACCACCCAATGCTCAATGAGGTATGTTTTTCTTCCTTTCTCCATCATCTTTACTTTTCTTCACATTAGGGACAATGTGAATTTCAAGTATGGGGGAGGGATCAAATGTTAAAGTTTGAAGCTTTCTATTTATTTTGTTTTTCATTTTCTGCATTTTGAATATATTTTGCATGTTTGTTATTTTGTTTAGTTTAGTATTTTACAACTTGCATCAATAATTTGTGTCCTTTTACTTGAGTTTCTCCATGTTATTATATCTTGATTAGGCTTTCTCATTCTATTTTCTAACTAATTTGATGATCATTTTTGATAAATGCCCAATTGGTAAAATTCTTAAGTCTTTTTTAGTATTTGTTAAGATTTTGTCTTTTCATCTCACTCTTATTGCTTCTAAAGATTTCTCATTATCTAGTCAATTTTCTAGTTTTGCTTACTTGTCGAAATTGATATAAGTTAAGTCTTTGAATTTGCATGATTTAAGTTGCCTAAAGGAAACTATAGCCGTAATACGAGTTATGCATTAGTCAATAATGGATGAGGATACTAAAAGAACTATATTTGTTTGCTAATAAAAAAATGCATATTGAGTAAGTTATGTGCAAATGAGTTTGTCCTTAGTTGCATTCAATTCAAAAGATATGTACGGTATGCCTATTAAATATGTATATTGAGTAAGTTGTGTGCAAATAAGTTTGCTCCTTAGTCGACTTCGATTAGAAAGATGTACCTTATTTAATTGCAATAAAAAAAAAAGAGAGAAGAATAAGAAAACTATGTGTTTAAAAATGCCATGAGACTTATTGCATTCTTGCGTGTGCTTTCTCTTGCCCCAAAGAAGGCTACTTGAATTTATTGAATTCTTGACTTAATGCATGGACATTTTGATTAGAAAAGCATGATTAGATCCTTGACTAAATAATTGAATAACTTTGTTACCAATAGGAATGAGATAATTAGACAAAGCTCAAAATTTATGCTATAAGACTTGTCATCCTTTACCATTGTTGGGCACTAAGAACTATATCATTAATATATCAGCCATATACTCCTTAAATAAATTTTTAAGATTGTTTAATCAAGATTGTTTCATAGTTATCTTAGAGAAACTAAGTAATTTCTTTGTCTCTTCCCTCTTCGTTCTTGAGGGCAAGCAAGGTTTAAGTATGGGGGAATTTGATATGATGCAAATATGTATACCTAAACTAATCAATTAATAGTTAACTTTGTGTTTGTATGCATGAATTTTATCTTTAAAGTGGTGCTTTTAATCTTGTTTTAAGCATCTTTAAGTAATCTAGGTAACTCTCAAAGGATCAAGGGTTCTATGCTTCAAAAGGAAGAAGTTTTACAAGGATTAGCCAAGACAAGCCCATGCCAACTCGTGCCCCATAGGTGCCGAGTCGTGATAGAAGGTTATGGTGCTGACTCGTGCCCTATGGTGCCGAGTCATGCCAGAACCACATGGTGCCGACTCATCCCAGCTTGTCTTGAGTAGTTATGGTGCCTTTTCATCAAAACATTTCACAAAAGGCTCCTTTTTGCAATGGACATGACTTAGGACATCTAGAAACCTATAAATAAGAATGTTTTATAGAATTTTAGATATGTGATGTTAGTATTATTCATATATTAAGTTAGTAATTGAGAGTGTAATTCAAGTGTTCAAAGTTAGAATAAGATTGAAGAGTCACCAAGGCATTCAAGCAAGCATTCAAGGACACTTCTTCAAAGTAAATTTCTAGAGCAAGGATTGAAGAAAACATCATCAAAGTTTCCTTTCCCTTGTCTTTTTTTATCTTTGTTCCTTGATGTTCATCTTGTCTTCTTGTCTAAAATTTATCATTTACACTATGAATATACACTAGTTTGGTTTCTTTGAATTACAATAAAGTATTGGTTTTAATCATTTTATTTCTTATACGCTTTGCATGATTTAGTTTTAATTGTGTGCTTAATTAATATTGTATGTGCTTGATCACCATGTATAACATGTTAGTCAAGTTATTCACAATGATAGTTGGGATAAATTGATGGAAAAACAATTAAAATTACTTAGAGAATAGGATAAGCACTTGGAGACAAGCAAATCCACTCTAAGGGGAATTATAGTATTGGCATGAATATTTATAGTTTTGTTTTATCTCTATGATGACATGAGAACTCTCATAAACTCTAGATCAAATACTTCTAATTGACAACGAGAGTTGCTTTTAGGAATTATATACCATACTCTCAATCATTGCATGCATGTAATACATCTTATTAAAATCAATTTTGACTTGTAATTCAATCTAATCAACATCCTCATTCGCAATATTAGTATAGTAGCATATAGTTAGTTTTAAATCTCTTATTTAATATCTTTGCCTATCCATCCTAGTAACTATCCAATTAATACAAAATTCCCAAGTTCCCCAGAGTTCGACACCCTACTCATCCTATACTAATCCCTTTGGATTTGGATCACCCATAGTAGGCCTAACAAACCCCTGCTACTAACCGAGCTAGTGGAACCGCCTTACCGGCTCTGCATAGCATACTAATCTTAGCAAGTGTCAAGCTATGGCTTATTGAGAGGGTACAAAATTAAGGGTTCACAATTATGTATGCATGACTATGTCATGATACGTTTCATGGGCATATGCACAAACATCTCGAATATTACAGTACATTAAACCTAAGGTTAATGCTAGGGTGACCACATGCATAAAGGCGAAGGGTGATTTGGTTTAGGGTCCCCGTCCCACTAGAGCATTAATATACCTAACCATATATGAGTTAAGGAGACTCACGTGGGTCAAACAGTACTGATTGCTCATTACACCACCTAAAAGATCAAAGATTCATCGAGGGGTGGAATGCTTTCGCTTTCTCCCAACATACTCAAAGAGAGTTATCGAGCCAATGCTTCTCACCATCCAAAAGTTTTCCCAAAACTAAGGTTTGGAAAGGGCCCTTATTTTACAGAGTGATACATGAAAGCCAAATTAAATTTAATGATCCAAATGGAGATTATTTTTTAGAAAATCTCAGCGAAATAGTAATCCTTATAATTTAGTTTTTCTTTTATCAAAATGTGGCAACCAGTCCCCAACGGAGTGGCTAGCTATGAGATCTCGCCCGAGCATCGGTTTAATCTGCTGACAGGGGATCGAAATGCTTATTTGGGTTTAGATTCACAACTGGAGCCCTCAAGCTCGAATGGGTTGATTTTGAAAATGTATTGAAAGTAGCCACCCTAATTTATTTAAAATGGGAAAATTAAAGGGAAAAACCTTTTTTTGATTCTAATTCATTAATTTTAATTAATTTATTTAAGGATAAAATCACTAGTATTTGAAATGAAAAAGGATTCGAGGACTAGATTTTTGATTTTTAAATAATCTAGATTTAGCTCCTAAGTTTAATTTGCCTTTAAAAAATTAGTTTAATGAATGACAATTTATAAGTTGACAATTAAAATGCATAAGCAATGCATGAGAAAATTGAGAGAGCAAGTAAAATAAAACATTCACAAGCTAAGAAGTGTTCTCTCTAGTCCTTACAGATACTAAGAGAATCATATAATCACTCCTTAACTCTCAAAATAATTAAATTAATTAATTATATAAATTAAATGATGGGATGCCTTCTCTAGCCTTTATAGGTTCAAGGCCATAAATTCCCTTACAAAGCAAAATATGAATATAAATAATTACATTTAAAAAAGTAAAAAGGGAAAATGAATTAATTTAGGATTTGGATTTAGATTCCAAACGTGCTTACATACCCCATTGAATAGAGATCAAAATCCATGTAGTTCATCCTATGATTAAGTGGAGGGGTTTAGGAATTGATTTGATTTGGGTTTGTTTGGGTGAGAGAAAGATGCCATACTTTTATTTTATTTTTTTTTTTTGGTGGTGAAAGATTTTACTGAACCAAAATTCTATTTTATCTGTGTCGGAAAGTGATAATCCTACTCAAAGAGAGTGGATTAAAATAGATGTTTAGTTGATTGATTAATTAATTAAAATAATTAATTATATGGATTGAGCGGATTAATTAATTAATTATTTGGATAGATTGAAAAAATGATTAATTAATTAATTAAAAGGATTAATTAATTAATTAATTAATTGAGTGACGTGATTAAAAAAGATTAGTTAATTAAAAAGATTAATTAACTTGATTGCTGATGGATTAGTTAATTAATTAATCATTTTAATTAATTAATAATGAGATTGATTGGAGGGAGAGAAAGAAGAGAATTAGTGGATAGTCTATGAATAGTAATTCTTGAGGTGAAGAGAAATGAGGAAATGAAAGCCTATTTAGAGGTAAATGGGGATAAGAGCACTTAAGAAAAGTGAAATGCGAAAAGAGCAGAAGTGTATGAGTGAAAAATGGCTGAAAATTGGGTTAAAATGGAAAAAATAGAATTTTGATAGGCAGAGGGGTGTTAGCCACACAGAAGGATTGCAGCTATGCATGCCATTTGCATGACACGCCATAGGTAGCTTCTGCGGCTTAACACATGGTGCCAACCCCCCTTTTTTTTTTTTAAGAGATTGATGTTAGTCCATTTGGAAAATTGAGTGTCCGTATAGTGTAAGGCCTCACCCAAGCACCGGTCCAATCTGCTAAAGAGAATTGAAATGCTCATTTCGATATAAAATCATGATGGAACTCTCAGATTCAGATAGGTTGATTTTGAAAAGAGTCGCCACCTTAATTTTATTTTATTTAGAAAAAAGATTAAGGAAAAAATTCAAATTGACTCCAATTAATATCCCAAAAGAAAATATCACTAGCCTAGAAACCAAAGAGGATTTGGGGATTAGGTTTTTAGTTTATTTTGAAAAAAAATTAATTTAGCAAATTTAATACGAAATGACTTAAAATGAATTTCATGAACAATTTACATAATGCATGAAAAATTGCATAATGCATGAATAAACAAATAAATAAACATTCATTCAAAGCGATAAAGCAATAAAGTAAAGGAATTAACTTTACAATTCAAAATCACAATGGAGGATACTTCCTCTAGTCCTTATGGGTTTTAGGAAAGTCACACATTCTCCAAAATAATTTTAAAGCAATAAATAAAGAAAAAGAGAAACAAAACCAATATCATAACAAAGAAAACAAACTAAAAGCAAATATCACAAAGAAAAGAACTAATTCATAAAAAGAATATACAAGAGAAGGATTATTTCTTATTTAAATTGGATTTGACGCTTTAAACAAGCAAGCCTACGTATCCTTTTAAATATGAATCAAAATCCATGTAGCTCACCCTTCTTGCGAAGGGGGTTTGTTTAGTCTTAGCCTTTTATCATATTTTAGTTCATTGATTAAAAGGTGGATTGATTGATTAAATTGTATTGATTACCAAGTTGTTAATTAGATTAGGTTTTAATTAACAAGTGGTTGCATCAATCCAAATCATTTACCAAGTTAACTAAGTCATATTGTGATCAACATGCCTCAAAATAATGAAAAAAAATAATAAAACATACAAAGCAAAGAAATAATAAATGAAAAGAACAAACTAAGCAATCCTAAGGAAAAAACAACAAAAAAAATATAAAGCAAAAGAAAAATTAAAACAAAACAATAAAATAAGAAAATAATAATAAAAAAGGAAATAAATACCTTATGAGGACAAGGCTTGGGGATGTAGGGCAGATGAAGCGGATGACTGGATTGCAATTTCACCTTTTCAGAATGACAACCTTCGAACGGCGACTCAGACAGTGTTATTAGGACCTTTTCAGACTGATTTGAGGAGAGCTACCTCTAAATAAAATAAAATTTTAAACTAAAAAGTTCATTCCTTTCGGCCCAAACTTTAAAAATATTGATTGCTTTGAAATCAATTAGTTTGATTAAGCAATTTTCAGTTTGGAAATGAGGTAAGGGGTGTTGCTTTTATAGGAAGAGAGCCGGGAGCAAAAATAGTGAACTTTCATTGTGAGATTCATTTCCCAAGGCATGAAATCGCACACGGAGGCTTCTGGATTGCATGAAATGCACATGACAACACAGGGTATGTGCAGTCACAAACTGCTCTGTGTGGTCTCTAAGGGTTCATATGCCTCTTTTACTCCGTTCTCGCCCATTTCAGATCCAATTTAAGCCTAATTTGATTCTACAAGCTCATAATTAAGTGTCGGTTGTTTGCAGGTACAAATTTAAGGATTCACAGCTACTCTCTCATCAGAATTGACTTGACGAGAAGGCAATTTTGATGATAGTGAACCTGGGGAATAGGTGTTATGTCAGATTCTGAGCTTGTGTGTTCTTGCCAAATCCTTTGGGAGGAGACCCCTAGGATAAATGAGATTTTGTCAATGGCTATCGATCTAACCTTGACGTTGGATGCGAGAATGGTCTTGGTGAATTTTAATTAAGGCTATTTGTCTATCCCTAATATTGAAGGTAAAGTTGATATGGGATAAATCTCAATCAAAGCTATCTATCCAGCCTTAATATTAGAGGTAAAGATGACCTGGGGTAAATCTCAATCAAGGCTATCTATTTATTCTTAATGTTAAAGGTAAAGATGATCTAGGATAAATCTTAATCAAGGCTATCTATTCAGCCATAATGTTAGAGGTAAAAATGATCTGGGTAAATCTTAATCAAGGCTATCTATTCAGCCTTAATCTTAGAGGTAAAGATGATCAGGGGTAAATCTCAATCAAGGTTATTTATTCGATCTTAATGTTGGAGAATAAAGAAGATTTGGGAAAATCTCAATCAAAGCTATCTGTTCAACTTTAATGTTGGAGAATAAAGAAGATTTAGGGAAATCTCAATCAAGGCTATTTGTCTAGCCTTAATGTTAGAGGTAAAGATGATTTGGGAAAATCTCAATTAAAGCTATCTATCCGGCCTTAATATTAGAGGTAAAGATGATTTGGAGTAAATCTCAATCAAGGCTATCTATTTGTCCTTAATGTTAGAGATAAAATTGATCTCAGGTAAACCTTAATCAATGTTATCTGTTCAACCTTAATGCTAGAGATAAAGAACATCTCGGGTAAACCTCAATCAAGGCTATCTATTCAACCTTAATGTTAGAGGATTTAAATTAGGGCTATCTGTCCGGCCTTAATGTTAGAGGATTTAAATCAAGGCCATTTGTCTAGCCTTAATATTGGAGGATTTAAATCATGGCTATCTATCTGAATTTAATGTTGGAGGATAAAGAAGGTTTGGTTAAATCTAGTAAAAGTAATGGTTCTAGTCTATTTTTGAAAGTTCAGCTTGATGTCTAATCAATTTTGAGACATTCCTCGTAGGAATGATGATGAACCTATCTGCTAGGAATCAGTGAAGAGATGATCCTGTTTGGCAGGAATGATTATGACCCTGTTTGGTAGGAATCAACAAAGAGATGATCCATTTTGATTCAAAAGTCTAACATACAAATTGTTCTATTGTGAAATGCATCTAACTACGCAATGATTAGATACCTTAAATGTATGAAAGGTTAGTTTGGTAGGAGAGTGCTGAGCTTCTGGGAGAAAGATGCCCCCACTTTGGAAGGTAGCTTGGTTATTTAGCCTTTGGTTGTTTGGTTGGCTTAGAGAGAAAATGATATATCAGGTACAAGGTTGGTTGTTCAATGGCTATTAGTTTGGCCTAGAAAGAAGTCACTTTGGGAGGTTAAGCTAAGTATGGCTGGGAGACGTCAGGCTGGGCTTAGGTGGGTTCTGCTTGGGAGAAGGTCTAAAGCTAAATCGGAAAGCTTGATCAGAGGGGTCAAGTCCTTAGAGACAATAAGGTTAGGTCAAGTCTAGTTTTGGGGAGGTCAGTTTATCGGGCTTGTGTCTAAAAAGTTAATATGGGAGTCTTTGGTCAGGTCTGGCAATTAGCTTAGTCCATTATGGCCTTCTGGTTTTGGCTTTAAGGAAGATTGTTTAGAATGAGTGGATCATCTTGGAAGGCTAGGTCAGGTTTAGCCTTGGCTATGGTCATTTGGAAGCTTAGTGTAGTTTGGCCATGTAAGAGATCATACTAGAGGCTCGGTCAAGTTATGGTCTTCTAGTGAGTTCATTTGGAAGGCTTGGTTAGATTTTGCCTTAAGACTATGCTAAAAAATCAAGTTGGGATGCTAGACCTAGGAGGCTAATCTTGGCTTAAAGGAAAGGTCAGGCTAGGAAATCCATTTAGAAGGCTCAGTCAAATTTCATTTAGAGAAGATCATAGGCTTTATAAATGAAGGCCTTTTGGGAGTGAGCTTTATGGTGAAGGCTTCTTGGTCCATGGTAAAGTCTTTTAGTCGTATGCTTATTGATGAAGGCTTCTTGGTTTAGGCTTTGTGACAAAGGCTTTTGGTTTTGGGCTTCATGATGAAGGCTTCTTGGTTGTAGGCTTCATGGAAAATGCTTTTGGTTTTGGGCTTCATAGTAAAGGCTTCTAGTTTTGGGCTTTCCAGCGAAGGATTTTGGTTTAGGGCTTCATGATAAAGGCTTCGTGGTTTGTGCTTTGTGATGAAGGCTTTTGGTTATAAGGATACCACATGCTAACGGTTTGCCCTTTGACATGATTGCATTATAATCTTTGCAGGCCTTAAGAGACTTTAATCTCAGGGATTATGTGTTTTGCCAATGAGGCTTAATCTTTCAAGGATAATGAGATGTTTGCCAAAGAGGCATGAGATGGACCTTCACTAGTTCGAGTCCTTCTTAATCAACTCGAGGATGATAGGTTTTGGGAGATATGCCTCAACTTCTAGTTTTGCCAAGGAAACTAGATTCAAGGATAATGAGTCTTGAGAGACTTGGGATTTTTAGTTTTGCCCATGATGAGATTTTGCTAGGGAAAAGATGGTATATGGCTTGAGCTTGAAATGATGGTATGATTTGCCAATGAGGCTTGGGATGGAACAATATGATTTCATAAAGTTTGAGAGTGGTTTGAAGGTACGCTGAAACTTCTGAAAGAAATCATAGAGGTAATATGGTTTTGCTTTTGGTAGCATGAATCATGGAAAAGAGCAAGTCAAGCTTTTCTTGTTATTTGAGATTGAAGAGACTCTTGGAGTGACACTTAATTGGTTTGACTTGATGACTATAAGGTCTCGCCCGAGCAACGGCCCGATCCGCTAGAGGGAACTGGGATGCTCATTCGGGTTTAGACTCACGATGGAACCCTCGGGTTCAGATTAGTTGATTTTGAAAATGATTTTTAGGAGTCAACACCCTAATTTATTTTTAAATAAAAAAATTAAGGAAAAACCCAATTGACTCCAATTCATTAATTTTCAATTAATATACCCATGGATAAAATCACTAGTCTCGAATCAAGTTGAGTTTGGAGACTAGGTTTTTGGTTTTAAATTATCTAAATTTGGCTCTTAAGTTTAATTTAACTTTGAAAAATTGATTTCATGAAAAAAAAAATATTATATGATAATTATAATATCATGATTAATGCATGAGCATGGTATGAGTGCAATGAGAAAATTAAAATGAAACATTCATACATTACATTAATTAAAAAAGGGGAAAGGAGATTGATTGAAATTTGGATTTAAGATTTGGATTTAGATTCCAAACGTGCCTACGTACCCCATTGAATGAGGATCAAAACCTACGTAGTTCATTCCACAATTAAGTGGAGGGGTTTAAGAGTTGATCAGATTGATTTGGGTTTGGATGTGTTAAGAATGAGGAAAAAAGTCTAATACATTTGCTTTTACTGACCAAAATTCCATTTTATCAGGATTGGATGATTGAATTAATTGAAAGATTAATTAATTAATTAATTAAAAAGATGAATTAACTAATTAATATGATGAAAAGGATAGATGGATTAATTAATTAATTTGGATGAAAGGTGTATTGAGAAAAAGGATTAATTTGATTTTGAAAAAAAGTGATTGATTAAATAATTAAGTAATTGAGTGATTAATTTTAATTTAAAAAAAGAGTTTTAGTTAATTAAAAATATTAATTAACTTGGTTAGGGTGAGATAATCAATTAATTAAAAAGATTAATTAATTAGTTAGAGAGTGCTTGGAGGGAGAAGATGAGAGGAATTAGTAGATAACCATCAATACTAATTCAAGTGGTGTGTTGAAATGAAGGAAATGAGGAGGTATTTATAGGAAAATGAGGGTAAGGGTAGTTTGGAAAGTGGAAAAGTGAAAAGACCAAAAGGGCAGAGTTAGAAAAATGCTGAAAAATGATATTAGGAGTATTTTGGGGACAGCAAAAAGGATAGTAGGGCCCGAGCCACCGGCGCCACTAGCGGTGTCGCCAGCATGCATCCTAGCAGGGTGTTGATGCCACCCAAAGAGGGACCGACACCACTCCATGCTTGGTGGGTCCTCCATCTAGATTTTTGTTTTTGCACTTAGTCAGATTTTGAGACTTCTGAATCAGTTTTTAGGAGTTTCAGAGTTCAGAAAATTAATTGGTCAATTTTAATAGACTTGAAATTAATTTTAAAATAATTAAACAGTCAATCTGAGAAAAGATCCAGTCAATTTTGAAAAAATATTGTATGATATAGAAGGTCCAGTGAGCATAGGAAAAGTGCCAGTGCTTGAAAATTAAGCATCCTCATATTAATGTGACTAAAAGTCCATTTTTAGCTCCAGAGACACTACCCCCTTAACTCCTACTCGCTAACCGACTAGCGGGACAGCCATGTTGACTCTGCGTAATGCACTAATCTTAGCAGGTATCAAGCTATGGCCCAATGATGAGGTGTAAAATTAAGGGTTCACAGCTGCTCCTTCATCAGAATTAGCTTTGAACAAAAGGTGATTTTGATGATAGTGAACGTTAGGAAGAGGTGCCATGTTAGACTCTGGGCTTATGTATTCTTGTCAGGTGTTTTGGGAGGAGGCCCTCTAGGATAAATGAGATTTTATCAATGACTATTGGCCTAGCCTTGACGTTGGATGCGAGAATGGTCTTGCTAAATTTTAATTAAGGCTATCTGTTCGGCGTTAATGTTAGAGGTCAAAGAAGGTTTGGTGAATTTCAATCAAAACTATTTGTTCGACCTTAATGTTAGAGATAAAGATGATCTGGGGTAAATGTCGATCAAGGCTATCTATCTGGCCTTAATGTTGAAGGTAGAGATGAATTGGGTAAATCTCAATCAAGGCTATATGTTTGGCCTTAATCCTAAAGGTAAAGATGATTTGGGGTAAATCTCAATCAAGGCTATCTGTCTGGCCTTAATGTTTGGAGGTAAAGAAGATTTGCATAATCTCAATCAAGGTTATTTGTTTGGCCTTAATGCTAGAGGTAAAGATGATTTGGATAAAAAGGGTGGAAAGTGGACCCATATAGATGTCTAGGTGATCATTTCTAGACATTTTATGGGTGAAATTGATAGATTTGGATAAAAGAGATGGAAAAAGAAATCACATGGATGTCTAGGTGATCGTTTCTAGACATTTACAGGTAGAAGAGAATTTTAGACAAGATATTTTAGTGAAAGGAGAGCCTCGACCTATGGCAAGTTAACTCGAGAGATTCATATAAGATTTGGATAGTGGAGCCTTAGCCTCTAGCTGGTTGGCTTGACATAATCTAAAAATATTTTGGTAAAGGGAGAGCCTCGCTTAAAGGGGGTTAGCTCGAGGGATTCTAACAAGATTAGGATAGAGGAGCCTCGGCCTCTAGCAAGTCAGCTTGACATATTTTGAAAATGTCTTTGATAAAGGAAGAGCCTTGGCTTATGACAAGTCAGCTTGATAGATTCTAAAAAGATTTTAATAGGAGGAGAGCCTCGGCCTATGGCTAGTCTGCTCGACAGATTCTAAAAAGATTTCAATAAAGGAAGAGTCTTGGCTTATGGCGAGTCAGCTCAAGAGATTCTGACAAGAATTTGGTTGCGGCAAAGAAACTTGGGCTTCTGAATGTGAGGGATTGGGACTTTTTGGAAGGCACAAAGGAACTTTGCTGAGAGTAAAGGGAATTTGGAAGTCACACTTTATTGATTAGATCTGGAAAGGTATCATTTAGCTTCAAAGAGGCACTGGTCAATTTTATGAGGTGTCGATCAGCTTTAAGGAAGTACTAGTCAGCTTTAAGAAATGTCGATGAGTCTATTTGCTCAGTTTATGCATGATTATAGATGATTGCACAGATGCTGATACACAGATGATGCATGTGCATATTTCAGAATTCATAGACCTTTTGCCTAACTTCTATGCCAGGCATGATTTATGGTGATGCTTACAATGAATGGTTGAATGGAAGCATGAGGGTGGATTCATGCACTTACTTTATGAATGCAATCTTTTATGTTATGTCCATAAAGCCATGTATTTGTGGACTGAGAAACTCAACAAAGTTGAGGAACTCAATTTGGGTTGGTATGGAATAGTTGACATGGTGGCATTACGAGGAGATTGAGATTTTTCTGAGGGCTTGATTTTTAGGATCCAGTGGCCTAGGATTTCTATTTTAGTGATGCTGAGAAGGAGCTATATCCCTTCTCGAGGAGTTTAGCATTTCTATATTTTTTGGGGGTTTTGGACTTACCTTAAGATGTTGCAAGCCAGATGGTGGTTAGTGATGGTCAAGTGAATTTGACCACTGTGATTGATAAGTTCTATGATCCTAGTGATTAGAGAGATATGAGGGGCGCAAAAGCTCAACATGAAGGCCTTGATTTTTTGTTTGAGAGTCAGATATGGGTTGGTCGATTGGGGTGATGCCGAAATGGTAGATGAAGTAGAGGCATTTTGTGGTTTGGGATATGCTAGCAGAGACATTGATGAGTCTTGATTGCTTTGTTCAGGATTTAGAGAGATGAAATATCTTGCTAATTATTCACCAAGTGAGAAAAATTTATCTATTCTTATCCTTTCTATGGGGGTGCTTCGTGGGTGTCTGTTTTAGGCTTTGGGTTATCTTAGAAGTATGGCTGATAGATTATTTTTGGGTGGCGGTTCTTTCATTTTAGTTTGCACAAGCTTTATTGAGACTTGGTCAAAGATCGGGTAAGACGGTTGCTTGTAGCTTGCCCTCTAAGCACACATTTTTGACATTACCAATGATAAGGGATTAGATCTCTCATGACTGGGGGCCATGGGTATCGAGTGGTTTGCTTGTTGGGCTTAATTTAAATAACTTTCCACTAGGGGATAAGGGTCTTGAGGTGGACTCCAGATATGCCCCCAGTTTTTTTCTTGGAGTTTATGCAGATCACAGCTCCCATTGTCAGAGCTATCAAGCGATGGTTGGCTGAGGAGTTATAAGACTATTTATTTTGAGATTTCATTTAAGACCACAGAGAGGTATGCCAAGTAGTTAATAAAGATGGCTTGGCCAATTGAGAAAGAATACAAGGTTGCCCTGCTGAGGAAAATAGAGGATGATGCAGCCGAGGAAGGAGAGATTGTAGGAGGAGCCACTAGTAGCAAGAGGACTAAAAAACAAATAGAGGGGGTGACCTAATCTTTGAAGGAGACCTGGGGATCTACTATGAGCATGATACCACATATTGCAGTAGTGACTCAAACTGCAGTGGCAGTGACAAAGGAGACTATGACTGTAGTGAGGACAAGATGACACTATATTAGAGGCTCAGAGAAGGGCTACTTTAGAGGAGGATTGCATCTTCTGAATTGTAGAGAAGGATTTTTGGAAGCAGTTTCAAAACTACTAGTACTCAACAGAGGGTTTCTGATACTACTGTGGCAAGTAGTTCTGATTTTATCGGTACCGCTACTATTGCAACAAAAGGAGCTACATAAACTTAGAGGAGGGGTGTGCCGATTTGAGGAGATTATGGCAAACTCTAATTCTGATGAGGACATAAGAGATTTGCATCTCAGGAGGTAGAAGAGGATTGGCTAGACCATGATTTGATCACCATTAAATGAGACATCTTTTATGCTCTAATTTTTGCCTAAGCCGCCCTTTTGGGTTTTCGGCTTAACGAGCATTCTTTTTTGCTTCTTTTTTTTTTCCTTTTTGTTTAGGCAAAAAAAATCAAGTGAATGATGTATTAAGCACAAAGAAAATGAGAATGCAATGCAAACAAAATATTTTTTATTATGATTTAGACTGCACCTGAGTCGAGCTACCTACGTATCCCTTATATCACTTTTCAGTCGGTTATTTCTTTTAGGAAAAATCAGGTCCATGTAGTTCTAATTACATATGCATGAGAAATAGAAATGAAATACAGATGTCATCTTCAGATGATGTATCATTTTAGCTGATCCAGGTTGCTAGTATGGGAGAATTCACTTCTGTCCATGTATGTGAAGATGGTGCCTCCATCAGATAGGATCTTCTTAAGCATGTACTGTCCAACCCATTTCAGTTTGAACTTCCTCTTGGATCATGAATAAGGGCTTGGATTTCTCCTAGAATTGGATTTCCTTCTTGCAAACCCTTGTCTCTCACCTTCTAGTTGAAGTGCTCGACTAGTCTCTATTGATAACCTTGAATTTTGTACAAAGCATCAATTCTCTTTTCCTTGATGGCATCTAGCTAGTCATGATACCTTTCGCTCTATTCTGTCTTCATTATCCATGGCTTCTCTTTAACAAGTTTATTGTGTATGTAGGTAGGGATCTCATAAACTGCGATGCTTGGATCATCCCTATCTTATCTTGTATAGAACAGTCCATGAGCTTTTGCTATGCAAATGCAATGTATGTGATTTTTTATTCTTTTCCTTTATGCCATAATTAATTAATCTTTTTGCCTTTTCACATTTTTGTATTTTTTTTTTTGCTACCCTCTTTTTTTTTTTTTTAAGACCATTTAAAGATGAATCAGAAAATTAAAGAAAATTATAAAGTTTAAAATTTTTATTACTGATAAAAGTCCCAACATGAGTACATTGAAGGATAAGCCTAGAAGGCGAAATATAGACTTAGGAGGGCAAGACCTGATAGACTCAAATTTAAAGAAAAATTTAATAGAAAATAGAATCAAAAGACTTAGACTAGGACTCAGACACGGACTCAAACTCAGATGTAGACTCAGATGTAAACTCAAAAGACTTGGACAGGGGGCATAGCACTGCTAGCACTCTTCTCAAAATATTGATTCTCGGGTTAAGCTTGAGATGGTAAAGTGAGCTCGATGGTTCAAAAAGGATTGGTGGCAATGTTAGGTTATGGGTTTGAGAGCAATGATGTCTCCACTATCAATAAGGTGTTGAATTTTGTGCTTCAGAGCCTTACATGCATCACTTTTGTGTCCTAGCCCTTGATGATAATCATAGTGCTCATTAACATTGTAACCCTTAGGCCAGGGGTTTGGAGGAGGTTATGGGTCTAAAGGCTTAACCATATTAGCCTTTAAGGTTTTCTTGTAAATGATGCTGAGGGGCATGCCCAGCTCAAAGAAAGTCATCCTTGTTTCCAAATTCATTGGTTGGTGACAAGACACAACATTTACTTCCCCTTCTTTTTTGGTAGTGGAGTTGGTGGTGCAATTGTTATTCTTATGATACCTTGAACTAGAGGATTCATCTTTGATTTATCTCAATTGAATCAAATCCTCGATCTTAGAGGCAATGGCAATGAGAGCTTTAAAGCTGGAGAGGTATTGAGTTTACAGAAGCCTGATATTGGGGGAGGAGGTTCTTGACAATGATGTCAATTTGCTCTACTTCAGATGGATGGTTCACCATTTGAGCCGCTTTTATCTTCCATCTTGTAAAGAACGTAATGAAGGATTCTCTTGGCCCTTGCTTGGTGGTTTTCAAATCTCAACGAATGACATCCACTTTGATGTTATAGTGGTATTACTTGACAAAAGCATCGCAGATGTCATCCCAAGTTTTTTTGTGATTTTGGTCAAGATCTAGTAACCACTTGACAGTTGCTCCAGTTAAAGATTATTGGAATAATTGAACAAGGAGCTCATCATCCACACCAAAGGGTCTTATGGCACCCACATACATGTTAAGATGAGTTTTGGGGCATGTGGTGCCATTAAACTTATCCATGATTGGCATTTTAAATTTTAGTGGAACCTGTGCATTTGGGAAGAGAGCTAAGGAGTCGACATCTACCGTCTTCATGCTTTTTGAATTTCTTGAGTGTTCTCTCCATGGCCTTAATTTTCTCCATCAATTTCTTAGCTTTAAGAAAGCTAGAGAAATTTTCACTTTGAAAAGGATTCACAGTGGGAGAGGGAGTGATTATATTTAAGTCTACGATGGAAGAGGTTAGAGCTTCAAGTGCTTTCTTATTATCAATAATGGGAGGAGTAAAAGTTGGGGCATTGTTAGTCCCGGCTTGGGTAGATGTAGGCTCAATACAAGTAAGAGGGGGGAGTAACAGTGGCATTGGTCATTTCCTTGACCTCATTGATGATCGACTGGCGTTGGGAGTTGAGGGCATCAGTAAAGGTGGCAAACTAGGTATTGAGAGCATTGGTGAAAGTTTTAGCTTGGGTCTTAAGAGTGGTGGTGAGTGTGGCTTGGAAAGTCTCCTCTTGTTTCTGGAGGTGGTTAGCCAAAAAAGTGCTCATCACGTCTTAGTCGAAAGAGCTAGAGGTGTTGGCCATCGGTACCTTTGAAACAAAAAAAAAAAAAAAGAAAACGGATAAGAATATAAAGTTATGAAGAAAAAAAAAAGGGAAGGTGTGTGAGGAAAAGGATTCCTTCCACGTGGTTGGTCACTATATTTACATGTTGATAGGGTGAGTGTGTGGGATATTTAGGGTAATAGACCACCAGTTTAACGTTTTGAGGTTTTATCTTATCAAGTTTCTCATGTTATGTATGTATGGCAATGTCATGATATATGCCAAAAAGGTTTCATGGGCATATGTACAAGTGTCTCCATTATTACGGTACATGGAACCTAGGGTCAATGCTAGGGTGATTATATGCACAAGGGTGAAGGGTGGTTTGATTTAAGGGTCCCTGTCCCACTAGAGCATCGATATACCTAACCACATGTGAGGCAAGGAGTCTTGTGTGGGTCTAACGGTACTGATTACTTGTTACACCATCGAAATGATTGGGGATTTGTCACGAGGTGGATTGCTTTTGCTATCACCCAACATACTCAAACAAAGTTGTCGAACCAATACTACTCACCATCCAAAAGTTTTCCTAAAGCTAAGATTTAGGCAAAGAGTCTTTATTATGCAAAGTGATGCATGAAAGTCAAATTATACTTACTAAGCCACATGGAGATTATTTTGGAAAAATTTTCCTTAACCAAATAGTAACCCTCTTATTTTTGTTTTTATTTTAAAAAGGTGGCAAACAATCCCCATTGGAGTCACCCACTGTAAGGCCTCGCCTGAGCACCGACCCAGTCCGCTAGAGGGAACTATGATGCTCATTCGAGTTTAGACTCATAATGGAGCCCTCAGGTTCAGATTGATTGATTTTGAAAATGATTTTTGGGAGTCGCCACCCTAGTTTATTTTTAAATGGAAAAATTAAGGAAAAACCCAATTGACTCCAATTCATTAATTTTCAATTAATATACCAATGGATAAAATCACTAGTCTTAAACCAAGTTGAGTTCGGAGACTAGGTTTTTGGTTTTAAATAATCTAAATTTGGCTCTTAAGTTTAATTTGACTTTGAAAAATTGATTTCATAAATGACAAATATTATATGATAATTATAATATTATGATTAATGCATGAGCATGGTATGAGTACAATGAGAAAATCAAAATGAAACATTCATAAATTACCTTAATTAAAAAAAGGGGAAAAGAGATTGATTAAGATTTGGATTAGATTCCAAACGTGCCTACGTATCTCATTGAATAAGGATCAAAACCCACGTAGTTCGTTTTATGATTAAGTGGTGGGGTTTAAAAGTTGATCAGATTGATTTTCATTTGGATGTGTTGAGAATGAGGAAAAAAGACTGATACATTTGCTTTTGGTGGGCAGAGAGTTTTAATAGACCAAAGTTTCATTTTATCGAGACCAAATATTAGATTGATTGGAAGATTAATTAATTAATTAAAAAGATTAATTAACTAATTAATATGATGAAAAGGGCAGATGGATTAATTAATTAATTAATTTGGATGAAAGGTGGATTGAGAAAAAGGATTAATTTGATTTTGGAAAAAAGTGTTTAATCAATTAATTAAAAAGATTAATTAATTAATTAATTAATTAATTGAGTAATTGATTTTAATTTAAAAAAAGAGTTTTAGTTAATTAAAAAGATTAATTAACTTGGTTAGGGTGAGATAACTAATTAATTAAAAAGATTAATTAATTAATTAGAGAGTGGTTGAAGGGAGAAGAAGGGAGGAATTAGTAGATAACCATCAATATTAATTCAAGAGAAGTGTTGGAATGAAGGAAGTGAGGAGGTATTTATAGAAAAATGAGGGTGAGTGTAGTTTAAGAAGTGGAAAAGTGAAAAGACCAAAAGGGTAAGGTTAAAAAAATGCTGAAAAATCATATTGGGGGCATTTTGAGGACAGCAAAAAGAACAATGGAGCCCGCACCACCAGGGCTACCAATGGCACTGCCGACATGCTGCCCGGCAGTTTGCCGGTGCTGTCCTATGCTTGGTGGGTATGCCATCTGGATTTCTATTTTTGTGCTCGGTCAGATTTTGAGACTTTCAAGTCAATTTTTGGGAGTTCCAAAGTTTAGAAAATTAATTGGTTAGTTTTGATAGACTTGAAATTAATTTTAGAACAATTAAACAGTCAGTCTGAGAAAAGATTCAGTCAGTTTTGAAAAAATATTGTCTGGTATAAAAGGTCCGATTAGGGTAGAAAAAGTGCCAGTATTTGAAAATTAAGCATTCTCGTACTAATGTGACTGATAGTCCATTTTTAGCTCCAGGACCGCCGTGCTGGCTCTGCGTAGCGCACTAATCTTAGCAAGTGTCAAGCTGCAGTCCGATAACGAGGTGTAAAATTAAGGATTCACAATGACACATTGACTACACTGGCTAAAATAAAGAGCTCTTAGGAATGACTTAAGGGCTAGTGGAAGAAGACAACTTGGGGATTATGTTCCCAAATGAGAGAGAAGAATGTGAAGGTGGGAAATGTGAGGGATTGTGCCTTAGCTATTTAAGCTAAGCAACAGGATAGATTGACAATAGACGACAACCTAGAAAGACATGTCCCCATTGTAGGATAAGGACATAGAAGATAGTATATCCTTTGAGAATGATCCTCTAGTGAGGAAGGATGACTTTGGGGACATAAGAGGAGACAAATTGATTAAAGATGATTTGACAACTTTGGATAGGATGGAAAATGACTTGGATGAGCTCTTTCTCTCTCTCTCTCTCTCTCTCTCTCTCTTAGCTTTAACTTTTGCCTAAGCCACCCTTTTGGGTTTTCAACTTAGCAAAACCATGATTTAGGCTGCTATTTTGTGGGGCTCTAACCTTTGAATTTTGGATTTGACAAAGGTTTTCTCTGAACTTGTTGCCTCTTGTTGAGATGCATTTTGACTAGCCGATGTGCAACAGGTAATTACATTTACTTGCTCTTTGTATTTTAACTATTTGATGAGAGGTCCTTCTTTAATTAGGAGCTGATAAAGTGATTGTTGATTTGAGAGAATAAGGACACTTCAAATTCTGATCTATGATAATTGTGATGGATTTAGTCTACACGCCTCTCTTTTTTTCTTCATTTTCTTTTTTTTTTCTCTTTTTTTTCTTTTTTTCTCTCTTTTTTTTCTCTCTTTTCTGTTCTTTTTTTTTTCTTTTTTTTAAGGCTCATCCATGTTGGACTAAATAAGGAAGATAAGAAAATTAATGCATAAATAATGAAAAGAAAATATAGATGCATTATTGTAAAGAAAACTTTATTACAGGATGACACAAAGGAACTGCTATGGTTGACGAGAATACAGAAAGAAAAAAAAATAAAAAAATAAGATGATAGACTCTGACTCGTATTTAGACTCAGACTTTGAGATTTGGACTCGAACTTAGGTTAAGACTTGAAATTCAATCTCAGATAGGTCAGAGTAGCTGAACTTAAACTACTCCATGGCATGCCTTCTAGGAATAAGGTAAGTTAGGGTCGAGTCAAGTTTAGATGCCTCATCACTGTTCAGGTTGGTGGTAGGGAATTTAGCTTGAAATGATTTACTTTGGATGTAATTTTCAACCTTTGATGCAGTTGCAACCAAACCTCTAAAGGTGGGTAGGTATTGTGTTAACAAGTGGGCTTGATAGGTAGAGAGTAGATTCTTGATGATGATATATACTTGTTCTTGCTTGGTTGGCTTGTTTACCATTTGAGCAGCTTTACCCCTCCACTTTGTAAGAAACATAGAGAATGACTCATCTAAAAGCTGCTTTGTGGTTTCCAAATCATGCCTAGTGCATCTACTTCAGTGTGGTAATGATGTTGTCTAAAAGAGACGTGATATATATCATCTTGTGTTCTTTTTTAGCTCTTGTTCAGTGAAAGAAACTATCTCCTAGCAGCTCCGGTTAGCGATTCTTTGAACATTTGAGTAAGGAGTTCTTTGCTAAGTCTCATAGGTTTTATTACTCCTATATATATCTTCATATGAGTTCTGGGGCATATGGTTCGATTAAATCTATCCAACTCAGGCATTTTGAATTTAGGAGGAAGCTTGGCATCAGGGAACAAATTCAAGTTATCCATATCAATTAAGCCATTATAGTGCTTTAGGGATTTGATGGTTTTCTCTATAGCTTCAAGATCCATAAGCAATTTGGTATCTTGAGAGAAAAATTCCCCACCTTGAAAAGGATCTAGGAGAGAGGAAGAGCTAGAATGGATAGTGCTGTTTAAGGCTTGAGTATTGGTAGGTTTCCTAAGATAGGTCTGGTTTGGATTATGGTTGAGATTATTTTTATTGAGGTTTGCTTGGTTAACCAGGGCTCGAACTTCCTTAATGATGGCTTGCCTTTGTTCCTTCATGTTTTCTTCAAATTGGATCTGTTGAGCAACTAAGACCGCTTGAAAATGTTCTTCATGCTTCTTAAGAAGGTTAGTCATAAACGTAGTCAGGGAGTACATGTTAACCTAGTTAGCCATTGGTACCTTACGAACCAAATCAAAGAATTAAGGTAAGTGCTTGGAGAAGAAGCAGGAATATGGGCATGCAAACTTTGAGGAAAAAGACTCCCTTTGATTTTGTGAGCTAACTGCATTTAAGCTTTTGAGGATTTCCTAAATTTGCATAGGTCAAGGTCTCAGGCTTAAGGTATCAGGTTGAACCAAAGATATTGGACTTAGGGTAGTATGTTAGGCTAAAGGTATTGGGCTTAAGGTAATGTATTGGGCCAAAGGTATTAGACTTAGGGTAGTGTGTTAGGCCAAATGTATTGGGCTTAGGGTAGGTATTGGGCTTAGTGTAGTGTGTTGAGCCAAAGGTATTAGGCTCAGGGTAGTGTCAGGGTATGGGTAAAAAGGAAGGTAGAGATATTTTTAGGTTAAAGTTTTGGGTGAAGACATTTTAGGTAAGGTTAAGATAATAGTATTTAAGGTTAGAGGTATTTGAGGCTAAGGTTGAGGAAATGAAGTTTTAAATTTAGGGCTAGAGTATTGGTGCTTAGGTTAAAGACTAAGGTAATGGGGTAAGGTTTAAGGTAATGACTTAAGGTTTGTGAGGGCAAAGGTGATTAGGATAGAGGTGAGAGTGTTTAAGGTTTAAAAGTGAAGGTGCTTGGATAAAAAATGAAAAGTGAGTATGTGACCCTTATTTGGTTCAAGGTATAACCTAAACTATAGATGAATACATATTTTTTTACATAATATGGATGTATGATATGCATGGGAAAAATATTTCATGAGAATGCAAAGATGCAAGGTTTTAATTATGGTACATACAACCTAAGGTCAAGATCTAGGTTCATTACATGAAAGGGTAAGGGTGGCTTTGTTTGGGTACCTATCACATTAGAGCAATGATATACCTAACCACATATGAGTTAAGGAGCCTCATGTGGGTCCAACAGTATGTACATGCTCATTACACCTTTGAAATGATCAAATGATTCATTGCAGGGTGGATGATTTCACTATCAACGAATAGACCCAAGGAGGGTTACCCACTTGATGTTACTTTCTATCGATTGTTTTCCTAAGAAATCTAGGTTGAAAAGGCAAAGAGTCAATGCAAATGATGCATGAAAGTCATTTATGTATTAAAACTTTGATTTAAACTAATTGGTAGTCCTCTTATTTCTTTTATAAAAAAGAAAGTGGTCCCCATTAGAGTTGCCAGCTGTGAGGCCTCGGCTGAGTACCGGTCCAATCCGCTAAAAGGAATCAAAATGTTCATTTGGGTTTAAACTCACGATGGAGCCCTCGGGTTCAGATAGGTTGATTTTGAAAAGAGTCGCCACCTTAATTTTATTTTATTTGGGAAAAACCTAAATTGACTCCGATAAATATCCCAAAAAAAAAGATCACTAGCCTCGAAACCAAACAGGATTGAGGAAATAGGTTTTCGGTTTATTTTGAAAAAAATTAGTTTGGTAAATTTAATACAAAATGACTTAAAATGAATTTCATGAACAATTTACATAATGCATGAAAAATTACATAATGCATGAGTAAACAAATAAATAAACATTCATTCAAAGCAATAAAATAATAAAGTAAAGGAATTAACTTTACAATTCAAAACCACAATAGGGGATATTTCCTCTAACTCTTATGGGTTTTAGGAAAGCTACACATTTTCCAAAATAATTTTAAAGCAATAAATAAAGAAAAAGAGAAACAAAACCAACATCATAACAAAGAAAACAAACTAAAAGCAAATATCACAAAGAAAATAACTAATTCATAAAAAGAATATACAAGAGAAGGATTATTTCTTATTTAAATTAGATTTGATGCTTTAAACAAGCAAGCCTATGTATCCCTTTGAATGGGAATCAAAATCCACATAGTTCTCCCTTATTGCTGAGGGGGTTTGTTTAGTCTTAGCCTTTTATCATGTTTCAGTTCATTGATTAAAAGGTGGGTTAATTGATTAAATCAGATTGATTACCAAGTTGTTAATTAGGTTAAGTTTTAATTAACAAGTGGTTGCATCAATCCAAATCATTTACCAAGTTAACTAAATCAGATTATGATCAACATGCCTCAAAATAATGAAAGAAAATGATAAAACATACAAAGCAAAAAAATAATAAATAAAAAGAACAATCTAAGCAATCCTAAGGAAAAAAAATAATAAATAAAAAGAACTATCTAAGCAATCCTAAGGAAAAAATAATAAAATAAACAAAACAAATATAAAGCAAAAGAAAAAGTAAAACAAAACAAGAAAACAAGAAAATAATAATAAAAAAGGAAATAAATACCTTATGAGTACGAGACTTGGGGGCATAGGGTGAATGAAGCAAACAACCATATCACAATTCCACCTTCTTAGCTCAGCAGAATAATAACCTTCGAATAGCATTATTGGGACCTCTTCGGACTGATTTGAGGAGAGCTACCTCGAAATGACCATCCAAATAAAATAAAATAAATAAAATTTTAAACTAAAAAAGTTTGTTCCTTTTGGACCAAACTCGAAAAATATTTATTGCTTTGAAATCAATTAGTTTGATTAAACAATTCTGAGTGTGGAAATGAGGCAGGGGTGTTGCTTTTATTAGGAGAGTACTGGGAGCAAAAATAGCGAACTTTCAATATGGGATTCGTTTCATAAGGCATGAAACTACACACAAAGGCCCCTAGACTGCACGAAATGCATGCGACCGCATAGGTCCATACATACCTTGTGCAATTTCGCACAAGGTGTGTGCAGTCACAGACCGCCCTGTGTAGTCTCTGTGGCTCTGTACACCTTTTTTACTCTGTCACCTATTTCAAATTTGATTTAAGCCCAGTTTGATCCTACAGGCCCGTAATTAATTGCCAATTATCTGAATATGCAAATTTGAGGGTTCACATATAGCAATGTCCTTAAAGGCTAAAATTTTCTTTCATGGACACTACTCCCATACCCTCACCTGCTAATCAACTAGAAGGACTGTAGTACCAGCTCTGTGTAGCACACTAAACTTAATAAGTCTTAAGCTACAGCCGCATCATGATGGTGCAAACTTAAGAGTTCACAATTGGTAGTAGAATTTATCACAAAGAAAGCAGTAAGCACAGTCTTGCTTCCAACTTAGATTTCTACAAAGAAGTATCCCACAGTCCTTATGACCTCTCCATCAAATATCGAGATAAATACATCTGTTACTATGATATCATCTTCAGTCTTGCCAAGTTCTAAGGCCATCCTCAGTGATAAGATATTAACACCCAACCCATTATCTATCAAGACTCTAGAGGTTAGCCTCCAATTGAGATGAGCCTTAATTTATAATGGTTTAATGTATTTCATTATCCTTTCAGTATCCTTCTCAAAGATAACTCTTTTTGAAACTCTAAGTTTTGTAGCTTAGATGGTGACTCCACTGCACACAATATGCTTCTCAAAGATTGCCCCTCGAGTTTGGGATTCTTCTTGAGGCCCTTCTTAGATTCTTCATTTCCAGACCTTTGAAATAAATATGGTAAAGATGGATGCTAAAACAACTCAAAGTTATGGAAAACTAGCCTATTCTGATTTCTTGTATCACTTCCTCTTTTATACTACTAATAGATTCTAAGTCTATAGGAACATTCTTCAAGATATGATTCTTTCTTTGATCTTCTTTTATGCTAAAGCTCTCCATCCTTACAACTAGCCTCCTTGTTTGAATTCTTCTCTTTTAAGTTTTGGTGAGGAGTTATGAAAACTTCTTATGGCGGCCAAGGTGCCATTGGTAATCCTTAACTTCAACTAGTGATAGCATTAATCTAGGCTAACTTTTCTGGGTGGTAGCTGGTAGACTGAAAGTCTAAGGTAGACTCTCTTTTTTCATGCTAAAATTTAGCATAATCTCTAGTAGACTCTTTGGAAAACTCTTAGCAATCTTAGAATGTCTTCTTTAGATAATAACTTAGGGATGAAAAGTCTAAGATGTACTCTTCAGACCTTTGTGTATGCTCTTAGGAACCCACACATGCTTTGCTTTCTCCTTTAGTGCTCCTTGCTTAAATTTTTTTTTTCTCATCTATTATAACACGAAGATCAACTCCAATGGTATTAATCAACTCCACTAGTATTAATACTAGCCACAAGAGGGAAGGGTTCTTCACTAATCAACATAATCTCTTTCTTTTTCTTAGGGAACTTCAGTATCCCGTATTGATCCTATCTTGAATGACATTTTTAAAAGACCAGCAAGCATTAGTTGTATGATTCCATAAGTCATAATACTTACAATGCTCTTTTCCATTGATTTCTTCTTTTGTAGGTATGTGGTGGCCCACAGGTAGAGTATTGAAATCCTCTTTAAAGAGGAAGTTAAAGATCGCTTAGTCTTGGTCACATAAAATATTTATGGCATTAAGAGAGTTTGAGTCTTCTTCTAAGCATATCTAGTCTTTAGTGGTGATCGCATCAATATTAGACAAATTTGGGATCCAAAATTAGCAAAGTCAGTAACAATAAACTCTTAGGTACCCACCTCTTAAAAGTAAGTCCCTTTAGCCTTTTTTTCATTTTGTTTATCTTCCTTAGTAACTCCTTATACTCTGCTACTTTTGCAGCCAGCTTGTAGAAGTCTTTGAATTCCATTAACTGGAATTTCTTTCTTAGCTTAATGTCAAGTCCCCTTTGTGCCATCTTCATAAACTTGATTTCTAGCAAGAAGACTTTCCATCTATTTCTCAGCTTCTTGAAGCAAGCTATGAACAGGTCAGTATACTCCCCACTTCTTTGAGTCATTCTAGATAGTTCAACCACACAAACCACAAGCTTAGCTCTAAAAAATTAGATATGGAACTTCTTTTCCATCTCTTGCCAAGAGAATACTGAGTCTCTAGTTAGTGTTGAGCACCATATGAATGTTTAGCCTATGAGAGAGTTTGGAAATAGTCTTAGTTTATAAAAATCAAAACTTTCATAATTTACTAACTCACCACACTGTATTGTGAATCTAGCAATATGCTCTAATATTGATTGTCCATCTTCTCTAAAGAATAGGGTGAAGTTTGGGATACGATATCCCTTTAGATAAGGATTTTCTCAATCAATTGCTAGGAAACATGGATTATGAAATCTTAGCCTACTAATTTGATGCAAGCCTATTCCATATAATTCTCACATAACATCTCTAATAGCCTCCATATTCACCTAAGCAAAAGGAGGCACAAGAGGGATTGGATGAATCTGAGCAACAAATATTTGAACTCCTATTCTAATTATTTTATTGCTTGCGAGCCTAAGACTTATGCATACATTACTTCCTCTCTACTGTAGACTGCAGGATTATTCCGTTAGGTTTGTATGCACTTGGAGTTGTTATGGTTGTGTTTGTATTGGCCAGCTATTATAAGGGTGGCCTATGTTGATTGGATTCTTAAGAAAATTCTAAGCTTCCTTGCTTTGTTATAATGCAAGCTAGCGATCCTTTTAAAGTACACTAGTAGACTCCATAAACTCTAAATACTCTTTAGAAGGTGGTCTAATAGGCTAGTTAGGACTAGGAGAAGCCCACCGCAGGTAAGAGACTGTCTAAAGACTATTTGATCTAAAAGAATCTTCATGTCTATAACAATCTTTCCTATAAAACTCATATTCTTTTTCCAAGGAATCTAAGTGTCCATCAATTCTTTGGGAAGCAAAAGGTGCTAGAGTCTTTTAAGTTATTCTTTCTAAAATATCACTAGCCCGATGTGGACTGTAGCTTTTTTCAATTTGCTCAACCATTTAAGGTACGAATCCAAACATTGCTATTACAGCCACTTCCTCTACATCCTGAAAATATAATTTCAGCAACTTCTTCATCCTTATTATTTTTCTTTTGTGACATTTTGTGGCGAGTGCTCCATTGGGTGTGCCAAAATATTGTTGATGCGTTTTTTTTTTTTTTTTGGTTGAATTTAATGTTGAGTATGCCAGAGACTCTTAAGGGCCTCACCCCATATAACTTCTTCAGAAGATTGTGCAAGAAACTAAGGGACTCGAAATCTCTTAAAGTTTTTAGGTACACTAAACGCAACTTCTCCAATTATCATGAAATTGACCAAAAGATTTAAAATAAAATTGAATTTGTATTAATGTAAATGTGAATACATTAATGACAATTGAAAAATGTAAAGACTAATGAAAATACAAAACAAAAACCTTAGAGGATTGAGAAATTTTAACAAGAAATGAAATACAAGTTTTGAAAACTTAGGATAATTTTGCTAGCTTGAGCATATAGTTGCATGTTTGATTTATTGTCATTGAATTGTTGGTCTATTTGTTGTTTTCCCTTTTACATAGACTTCTCACATTTATAGTCTTGCACAGGCAATTAGCTCCTATTTTTAAGGTCCACTTCTTTCATTAAGTTTCACCTCCTTTGTTTCTTGCCTCAAGCTCCATTTCACCCCACGTTTTCAACCAGTAAACGATTTCACTTCTAACTCCAAGACCCATGATTTATTCCCTCACAGTCCCTTGTTACCATATTCGCATCTAGAATCTCCTAAAATCTGTCAAGAATTTAGCCCACTCTTCTAAGGATATGTAGGATGCTATTTTTCATGATTTCTAAATCCTTAATTCATTATTCATGAGCCTAAATTAATTAATTATTATTTGGCCAATCAAATGCAACCATATATATATATATATATATATATATATATAGTCCAAACCGATCAATCAAATCGAATTAAAATTTTTTGGTTCACATTTGTACCAAACTAACTATTTACTCACCCCTAAACATACGTATGATTATATAATTTACCTATATTTTATATAATACTAATTTTTTTTATTAAACTTAAGTTACATAATAGTATTATAAGCTTTCTATATTTCAAATAATAGACAAAAAGATATTAAAAATGTAAATAAAAAATATTAATTAAATATCAAAAACTTTTTTCATCAACAATTATCATTTTCGCACTAATAAAACTTAAGATTTTTTAAAGTGACCAAATTTCACAATTTCAATTAAATATGCTTTCCATTCTAGTTAACGAAATACAAGTGTACATTTTACAATTATTTATATTTTAATCCTTTTAAAAAATTTATTAAAATTATATTTTATGTAAATCATAATTATCGAAAATAATATAAAAATATTAAGTTACTTATGATAGTGAAGTATGTCCTAAGTTACACTCACACAGCGGTTCAATAAGACGATAAACAATTATCCTTATGATATTTACATTTCATTTGATTCACGGATTTGTAATTTTTAGGATTAGTTTAAATTTTAAATTTAGTTAAACCATAACATTATTTATTTTAAATTTTGTTTGGTATAAAAATTTTAATCTATAGTATTAAATTTCATACTTTTGTAATATGTTTAGTAACATAGACTAATAAATGGAATAAAATGTGCCATTGATTTAGGAAATAAAATGTTATAAATAATGATATTAGTAATCTTATTATATGAGAATTACTAAAGATATGCGGGATTAGATTTTAAATAACAGATATCCCATAAATTAACTAAGCCATGAGAATTATTAAATCCAACATAAATAATGTGTAACAAATTTAGTATTATTTACTAATATTACATTTTAATTAAGTAATCTGCCAAATAGATTATCACATACTCACACAGTAGCTCAGTAAGACGGTTCAATAATGTAGCTTTTGAATTGCTTGTTAGATAAGCTATTCTCAAGTGTCGGGGTACAAGTACTTTAAACTGATCATATTGCAAAGAATCCAAAAATTGTAGCTTATTGCCATGGTATCTAGAAGATAATGTTAGCAGCGAGCAGCGGCAAGGTAAGAATGTTGAGAGTGGCAATAGCCGTGGCAGAGATTGAGGCGGTAGTTGTGGCCAGAAATACCCGTGTGCAGTTAGTGTTGGGATTTGTATATGGGCGAAGGCAAATGATCACATAATTTTGCAGGTGAAGGATGTAATGTAGAATTCAATTATACACTTATTCATGCCAGGATGCGAGTGAATTCTCATTTCAAATTGATTTTTTTCCACCATAGAATTTTAAGGATTTTGGGAATGGAGAAAGAAAAGGGCTGGGGCTCTTGCTAAGATGATTTGGGATTTGATAATTGAGAAACTTTGAATTTGATACGTTAATTCAATTTTTTATTATAAAAAATAGTAAATAAATATTTATCATGAAACATTCTTTCTTAATCCTAATTAGCATCCATTCAACATGATGTAATCCTGTTAATAATGTGTGGATTCTACCTTCTTTGGTGGATGTGCGAAAAAGGGTTGATGAATAGTTGAAGGGATCAATGTCCAAAAATAAAACTACAGGAGTTCAATGGACAAATTGACCATAAGCTAAAATATAGGGTTCCACACTGCCAAGAGTGTAAAGTACAAAGGCGAGTTTATATTGTTAGTCATCGTCTATACATCTTTAAAGTAGGATCTGCCAGTCTTTACGATGCAACAATTACAATGAGAACCTGAGCTGCAAGGCATTTATTGAAAGAAAGATGCCAAAGTGAACTACACAAGAGAGATAAGCACTAGCAAGTGATTGGTGCCGGGTGGAGGCTGCTCGCATAGCCTATAAATGAACTCTGCAATAATTGCCCTCATGAAGACCGAATAATATTCATGAGTCAGGCTGATACCGCCTGGCATTTCATTTCTTGTAAAACTTGGAATATATAAAAAGCAATTTCAACAAACACTTCACACAAGCTTGCGAATCTTGTCTTGCAGGTATCACAGCTGCAAGCAATGCTAGACTTATAAATGAGATATAAGATGTAAGGTTATCCTCGGCCATCATTCAGCACTTTGAGTTCGATCAATAAGAATTATCATATTCACTCACTATCATTGCTGTCAGATTATGCTTTAAAAAGCCTTAAGTTTACATGCTTTAGAAGAAGAACAAGATTCCCCTTGCTGGGGTTGCTTCCCTCTGAATTGTTAGCCTACCTATATTAAACTGCGCTCATGGGTCCTCCAAAGTGCCATTTGAATATTCTTCACCTGCAAGACCAGGCGTTCCATTTGATAACCGGTTTGTGCTGGAGGAATTTGAATAAGGAGAGTATGTTGAAACAGGGCTTCCTCGTGAGTACCGGTTCTGTGCAGCTGTGCTACTTCTGGTTGCCTTAAGACGAGCCTTCCTACCCTGCAGTGGAGTCCAAAAGCACATTGATGATGGAAAACAAAAATGACATAAAGCTTCCACAAGCCTAAGGTGTTGAAATGAAATTTTAAGAATCATTCCGAGTATAATATCCATCAAAACAACCAGAACTAATGCCAGTCCATATCGTAGCTTTTACTAGAAAAACAAATTTATCATGACAAAAAAAAATGGAAATACATCCAAGCACATTTAAGAATCAGAAGATCACCTTTCCCATGCACTTTTCCAAATGAGGAGCAAACCTTCCAGCCATGATCGATCGCCCACAATTCATGCAGTCAAATATTTCATTTGCAACGGGTGGATGGGTTTGTCCAAAAATGTCGACCACATACTTGCTATTTGTTTCACCACTAATACTAGGATCAGCTACCCTAACACGGGCTTGTGTTGACAACCTCAATTCTTCTTCCTCTTCCTCTAAGTTGCGATCAAGTCCCAACTTTGCTATTCGGTGACACTCAGAGGCAACATCAACAATTATGGAATCAAGGAGATCCTCAAAAAAATGGGATGAAAGCTGTATAAAGAAAATTTGGCAAAGAAAACATAAATCTCATTTCTACTTGGTAAGGAACATAAAGCAACAACTCAATGCCAAGATTGTTTTCTCTTTTTCAATTTTTTATTTTCTTTTTAGGGTTCTTATTGAACTTAATTCAATTCAACTAGTCTCCAATCTCAATTGATACAAGGAAATAGAAACCCAATTCATGGCAATCACCCACAAGCCAATAATAATCTGTACATTTCATCAAACATGTAAAAAGAAAATTTGAGAACACCAAGGATACCTGAGTATTAGGAGACCCGATATCCTCGTTTGGCACTGACATGACTACGCTTTCAGAATTCTGATTAGATTTTGAAAGGGCTTAATAAGGTTTCTGAGACGGAAAATTCAAAGAAAACGAAAGATCAAAATCTTTCAAAATTGATGAATAAAAGTTTCAAATTCAGAATCCAAATTACTATAACTTACAGATCGAAAACGTTGTTTTTGCCAAAGACAGCGCTCAAGGGAAATGAATTATCCTTCTTCTGAGACTCCGCTCACCCGTCGACATCACACAGGTGATGAGCCCAATTTGGCTATTGATGGTACAGTCTCGCCCAGAAGCTCATAGCCCGATCTGTGTTCTGATATCGATTCCTTTTTTTTTTTTTTTTTTTTTTTTTGTCGCCCAAAGTTCTGATATCGATTCCAATGCCAAATTTCTGCAGGGATGGCCACGGGTCGAATATGGGCTGGTTTAAAGTCGGGTTGACGCGGTCCATGAATACTTATTCCGTTTTCAAGGGTAAAAAAGAAATTTATGCATATCTGTTATTTTATATATATATATATATATATAGGATGCTATTTTTTATATTTTTAATATTTATAATCTCTAGGTTTTTTTCATATTTATACCTTTGTAATTAATTATTTTGAATTAGTCCAGTAAATATATTATGATTTTACTTTTAAAAAATTATATCATTTTAATATTTAATTTTTTAAATTTTTTAAAATAAAATTAAATGTTAAACAGTATTATATACTATTTATTTATTAAAAGTATATTATTTTTTATTTAATGTATATTATTTTTTATATTTTTTTTTCCTTAAAATTCATAGTTTGTATAAACACTAGTATATGCTTGTTTGCACCAAATATTTTTCAGTCCAAATACATTGAAGCCCAAGTAAAAAACCAGTGCAAATTAATTAATTTGATTACATTTAATTAATTAATTTATGATTATAAATTAATTAATTGAGTTGGTTCAAAGCTATTGGGATAAGAATATGACATATGATTGGAGCTATGTGGATATTATGATCGAACTGATAGACAGTTACAAGCCACATTCCTTAATATATGGCACTCTATCACCCACCTAAAGAAATGAAGCCCCCAAGTAAAGAAGTCGTACGTGAAAATTTCTGGCAGTTATCTCAAGTCAGTATAAAGTAGGGTTGAGCATGGGACTCGGAGATACCAAACCGTACCGAAAATCCGAATCAAAAATATTCAAAATCAAAAATATCCATTGACCATTTGACTTTCTCCGAACCGAACCATTCCGAAATTATTTTTTGGTACGGTTCTGGAGATTAGTAATTATCCGTACCGAGAACCGTATCGAACCATACCGAACTGTTCCGAACCGAAGAACCGAAACTAGAACCGATTTAAAGAATATATATATATATATATATATATATATATATATATATATATATATATATATATATATATATATATATATATATATATATATATATATATATATATAAACACACACACCCACACACACATATTTTGATATTGAATTAGCAATATATTTTAAGAAAATTTAATAATGTATAAGTAAAATTGATGTTTTATTAATTATAAAATTTCAGTTTCAAATTAGTTATTACATTACAACTTTATAAGTATAAGCTAAACTTTGAAAAAAAAAATTTAATAATTTGTATAGTACTAATATTATTTTAAAATTTCATAAAAATTTAATAATTTGTATAATGCTAGTATTAATAATATATCATGGTTAAAAACTAAAAAAAATAATAATTATTTTGTCTTATGAGATATTTTTTAATTTTGGGCAATAATGAAACAATATCGATTTGATTATACAACTTTAAAACAATGATAATTTCATCAATTTTTTTAATTGGTCAATATAATTAATTAAGTCAATCATTAAATAATGTAATGATTTTATATAAAAAATTGATGCTATTTCTTTAATAGATTTAAATTTGTAATCTCACATTCAAAAATTTAAGACCATTATATTATTAATTTATTATTGAGACTTATAATTTCATTGGTGATAATGTTAAATTTATAGTATTATATATTATAGTTTATTTTCAATCAATTTTAAACATTAATTTTTATAATTTTTATCATAAATAAAGTAAAAATATAATATAAATTTTAAGAAATTTTGAGATACTACAAATTAGTTTAAGATGAAAATATATATATTTTAATTATTTAAAAATAAAAAATCTCCGAATCTCCGAACCATCCCGAAAAATTGGAACGGATTAGTACGGAGATTATTATATCACGGTACGGTTCCGGAGATTCAATTTTAAAATCTCTGAAATTTGGTTCGGTTCCGGAGATTTTTAAATCTCCGGATTCCCCCGAACCGTGCTCACCCCTAGTATAAAGCAGCCAAAGGGGACAACAATCAATCAACAAAACCAAACTCAAGATGTAAATTTCTAAATTCAATTTCAAGTCCTAGTTCAATACCTTTTTTTGCAATTTTACTTTCAAGCATTGTATTTACATTTCTCTGCAACTTTTCCAATTCCCAAACCTTTTAATTACTGTAAATGCAACAAATTTCCTTTAATGCAATTCAATTTATCCAAATTTCATTTAACTCATTGTCTTTCCAAGCTCATTTAATTTTCCAGGCCTATTTAGTCTCTAAGTCTAATTATGATATATTTTTAGCCTCAAATCTCATTAAATTTGCATATTTAATCTCATTTCAATCAAGGTGCTATTTAGAATTTTAGCATTTGTTAAGGAAGCTGAGAACTCATAGCCATTTGATAGAAATCAGATGCATTTCAATTTGATTTGTGGACCTACAACACGTGGTACATTCTAAACAAATTCAAAGCCAACAATATTAATTGTATTGCGGAAATATACTGAATTTATATTAGATTCTTATTATTTACTAAAGTATATATTTTTTTGTTTAGATTCTAATTATTTACTAAAGTATATATTTTTTTGTTTAATGTATATTATAGAGGTTTTGCCAAATTTTCTATAGAATCTTAAGAGTCATTGGTTATAATTTTAAAGGTTAAAGTTAGAATAGTCTTTATGCTAATATACTTCCTCTATAGTCCAATGTTGGTGTTTCAAATGTTTTTCCTGATTGTCTGATGTCACACTCCACTGGAACAGCTGATTCAATATTTATCAAGTTGTGAGTGATGCTTTCTAATATGTTTTCATGTCTGTCATACATTGCATTTACTTTATATATATATATATATATATATATATATATATATATATATATATATATATATATATATATATATATATATACACACACACATTATGACTGCATAAATGCAGCCTAATATCTAATTATGAACGTTGCATTATGGATGATGATAATGATTATATGTGGGTGTTTGGATGGGATTAGGATGATGTAGAACCACATAGGGTTTTGATTATGATGATGATATGATATGATTACAATTATGTTTATGATGTTGGCCTAGTTTGAACTGCTCTCACCGGCTGTATGTTATGGATAAGAGAAAGAGGCTTGGTTTGAACTGATCTCACCATGACCATATGTTTGGATTTTAAAAGAGCTAAGGGAGGGGGTCGGCTCCCCATATTGACGTTTAGAGTGGTTTCTATTGACTAATTTCCATCCTTGTATGATTATGTGATATGTTTGTCTCTATGACACGATGCATAAGCCTTCTATTAAATTAAATAGTTATAGAATACCAGGTTTGACAGTAGTATGTGCCCTAGGAGCCATATAATTGTTATGTAATAGTAGATAATAAATCCCAACGGCATAATAATATATTCATAATGTGAAGGGAGTTTCATATTGTTAAATATAGTTCTTAAGTATTTATAAAATGATCTATTCTCAAGTATTAAAATATAGGAGATTGACCGCATTTGTATAAATATTTTAAATATGTTTATGGTCATAGGATTAATGACTGAGCATCATTAATTCCGTAAGACCATCACCTCTGTTTATTTTCTATAATTAGTATGTGATACAAATGATTAGAGAGGTAGTGAGTCTCATGCTGCTTGACATGTAATGTCGATACAAACGCGTGGATACTATCCCTCACCACTGGAAAAAGTGCCCTCTAACCTAGCTTGGGTTCTATTAAGCTAATCCTAAAACCCCTTTCTCAGTTTGTGGGATCGGCATCAGCAATCTCATCGATTGAGTCTCATCGGACGAACGTATAAATGCCATATAAGAATAGGGAATCACCCCTGTCTTTGAGACAAGCACCATTCTTCAGATGGATTGCTGTTTGATAGTTATTATAGCTGGGATAAGTAGGCACAATCGAAAGTAGCTTACTTAAGCTTCTAAGAGATCATTATTGAATGATAGGAAACTCTTAGTAGAGGAGTATGATTCTATAAAGAAAAAAGAAGAATAATCTCTCGCAATACCAGTAACCAGTACAATGAGTCCTCGAACTTGCAAGGGGAGGTATCCCCCTCCTGTACCCCTTTTATTTACCGAACCCGAAGCTAGAGGAAATGCCGTAAGTGACCAATGAACCTCATTCAGGCTCGGTGCGAAGCGAAAGCCAACCCACGAAAAGAAGCAAGGGAATCTGACTTAGGTGAGAGCGAGTCGACTCTCCACTTTTGCTTTTAGTGAGTTCAAATGCGCTTGTGCATATGCACGTATAATTTCACCTCCCCTAGCCCTACCTCGCTTGTTTTAGAATTGGAGTCTGAAGGAATGAAGAAATTAAAGAGATTATTTGTTCATTCTTAGCATCTAAACCTCCATAAGTCTGCTCAGAACAGGTCAATTCCCTCAGCACATGTAAAGAAAGAAAGGCAAAACCCCTTACTTACTTATGGAACTACTAGCAGCTAGAGGGGCAGATGAAGATATAGTCAACCCTGAAGTTTTAGAAAGATTCGATTCATAGGATGAATAGTCAAATTGTGATGTTAGATGATAATAATATGGGTTTTACTACTTATCAATTATTTATCATCTAGGTCATAATAGTGCATATAGTCCTTTGACTTGAGGGATACTATATCTCATACATAGGTGGTTAGGATTTATTACTGCTTATATAGATGTACTATTCATGTATGGATATATGACATGTGATAGTTCTAATTTGTTATGTATGGTGATAAGTGATCACCAAGATAGAATTCATTACTTTGAGTAAACAAGGTTAAGATCCTATGCTATCTTGTTATTCTTGATAACTAAACCTTTTGTCCAGGACAAATAGATTCATTAGAAAGAGTTTATAGTAGGAATCTATTCTCATCAAGAATTAAAATCGAGATAAGGACATAAAATCGAGATAAGGACATAAAATCGAGGCACATTAATGTTTGACATAAACTATTACCTTAGCCAAGATTGGGATCTTTAATGAAGGGATTTTAGTGCACGATAATTTATGATCGATGGCCTATATAATGTTTAAAGTAATCAACTATAAGTATTTATTTCTAATTAGGCAGTCATGGTATGGAATGCTAGCTGTCACTCATGACTTATAGGACTAAATGTGAAGTAGGGATTTTACATTAATAGAGAAAAATGTTTTCTCATTTCCATTGCTAATTAGACATGAACCTAAAAAGTCACACACCTAATAGTGATCACCTTTCAAGTGTAAAAGGTTTACCATAATAATTAATTAAAGTGTTTAATTATTTTATTAATGGTAAAATGATTAAACATATAATTAAATTTATTAGGACCCTAGCATGTCCTGATGTCTAATTTAAAAAGATTTCTATTCAATTAAATCTTAATTTGTATATGATGCAAATGAGAAAGATTAAATTAAAAAATGATTTGGATTAATTAAATCAAAGACTTAATTTTAAGCTTAGTGAAAATCCTAAACACATGAGATGTGGCTTAAACCCATATGTGATATGGAAAAGAAGCAATTTAGGGGTTAGAGAAAATTCACTATTCATAAGCCCATATAATAGGTTTAGGAGTTAGAGAATTTTCCACTAAGATTAAAATTGTAATTTCATCTTTTGACTAATAGAAATGTCCATTTTACCTCTAAAGGATAAAATTGTCATTTCACCACTTGATGTAGCAAAGTCCGCCTTTGCTTCTTCATATTTGGTGTAGTTAAAAGGGTATAAGAGTCTTTGATACTAAGACTTAAGGGTTAAGTCTTGAAAAGAATATAAAATCTATGAGTTTTTATGTTCTATGTTGTAGAACATTATTTTTTACTTGAAACAATTTTGAAGGGAAAGAAGTTAGAGAGAAAAAGAAAAGAAGAAATAGTTTCTTTATGTTTTCTTTTAATCTTCAATACTTTTTCTTAATTCTTTGTGAAAGAATGAAATTGTTTGCAATTTGAAAATGAGTTTAGTCCAAAACAATCAAAGAGAAACCTTATCCTCCTAAAGGTTTTCAAGGAAGATCTTGAATTAAAATTGGGCAACCAAGAAAGGTACTCATGAACACTAAAGAAACTAAAGGGAAACTCAAAGATGAGCTAGGTGTGGATGATCTAGAGGCTTCACACTTGGAGAGCTCTTTGTTAAAAAAAGAAGAAACCTTGAAGAGGTAATATGATTACTCTTCTTCTTTCTTTGCATATGTGTTTTACACACAAATTAGTTGATTGCTTGAATGAATGTTTGGATCTAATCGGGTGAAGTGAAATTTTAGAATGTTTGAAATTTCACCCCACCACTTTGCTTCCACTACAATTCACTCCACCATTCTTTTAATTGGTATCAAAGCCACTTAATTTCTATGTAAAACCATTGTATGCATTATTTTGGATTTTTTTATTTGGTTGAAAGAAGTTCTTGCGCAAATGTTGTGCTCTCGGACATAGAATTCGCACCCGTGATTTGCATATTGTGACCGCAATATTGATGTCCCGCCTGCAAACTTGTGGATCGGAACAAATATTGTTAAGTCAGTCATAGAAATCACGCCCATTATACCAATTTCGTAGCCACAAAGGAGGTTGCAATTTTCGCTGTGTTTGCACTAACTTTTATTTTTTTCCAAAATTGTTTTGGATTTATTTTTCAATCAAATAAATTTCTATGACTTAAAATATGATTTTAAGCCATTGAAACCTTGAATATATGATATTCAAAATGGATTTTTGGAAATGTTTCAATGTTGAACAACATATTTATAAATGCAATTATTGTATATATTTGTTTTGTTGTTGTTTGAGAAGCATGGATGGTTGATCATGGATTAGGAAACCATAACGTATGATTTCTTATATGGACTTGTAATAATTAATTTTATTATTTGATGGGATGTAATTAAATACTAATTACTTATTTAGGTTATAAATTAATTTCATTAAGCCTATAAGCTCTTTTTTTTTTTGTAATCTCACCTTGGAATGCCAAGGTTACTAATGTACATATGGAGATATGGAGATGCGAGAACGAGAATAGTGTTTTGTTATAGTTTTATCTTATTTTTTATTCTTTTAATTGTTAATTTATATGATTTTATGATGCTTTTAATGTGATTATTAAGTTGTTTTCAGTTGTAATAATAATTGAAGAAATGGAAGATATTTGGGCTAAATCAGAAAACTCGACGAAATGTCGCACGTTGGATAGCATGCCATCGGGCGGCATTGAGCCTAGCGGTGCCTAGCTGCCCGCTCGCCCGTGCCTGCCAATGCCCAGCAGTGCATGCCAACGACTAGCAGCACCTGTAAGCACCCAGCAATGCCCGCCAGTGCCCAGCAATGCCTGCCAGTGCCCAACAGCGCCTCGTCAATGCCCAGCCTGCTGCCTGCTTATCCCAGCAACACTAGCTACCTTCCTCTAGCGCCACAAAACAGGAAGTAACCTGCTGCCTGCTTGACCCAGCACTTAGCTGACCAGCCCTAGCGCCTACTGTGTCTCCTATAAGCAAACATCAAAGATTTTTTGATATTTTTAAGGATTTTCATTCCTAAATTATTTTAGGAAAGTAGAAACTAAATAAAAAGTTTTATTGTTATAAATGTGGTGGTTTGGAGGAAGAAAAGCATCTGGATTTTAACATGAATTTTTGGGGGAATTTTTGGGATAGTATATTCTCTTCCAATTTTCTATTTTCTTAATTTTAGTTTTCAAATTTCAACACTTAGAAGAGATTGTTTTTAGTGATTTTGGGAATTCTTTGTGAAGATGCCAAGAGATTGGGTTAGAACATCGAATTGATTTATAAGATTAATTTCTTAGTTATTTTCATCTTTTGATTATTGAATTGAAGATTTTAATTCAATGAATTCTTTTGATTTTAATAATTTGGAGATTATCATTATGTTTCCCATGAACTAATTTCAATCTTGTCTAGAATTTGTATGATGTGTTCATGATATGGAATTGAATATAATCTCTTTTGATTATTTTTATTATTCCTAATTGAATTGATTAATTGTTTGACTTAAGTTTTGAACGAAGGAACAAAAGTTGAAGTACAATTCTGGATTTCATTCCTTTAGGATCTTAAAATGAATTAGAAATATAAGTTTTAAGATTGTGCTTTAGTTTTTGATATATGATTTGATAGAATGATTTCTATGAATGCGATTGCTAATAGATTAATTTTATTCTTTGAATTGTTAGAAACTAAGGCTTCAAAATAATCAATTGGGCATATTCATGAACATATAGGATTGATAAACTGAATACAAATCCTAGGCATCATTCATTCATTGTTTTAAAAGCTATTGCATTTTAATCTACATTTTCTTTTAATTTCATGTTTTGCAATTATTTCTTTTCAAATCATTCAAATTCTTTTCATTTAATTTGCTTTAAATTGAGACAAATATTTCCATTTGCAATTACTTGAGAGATACGACCTTAGGTGCTTTCAATATACTTTAATTGCCCTGTATACTTGCGGGTCGCTTTTTGACAGGATAATTTGAGGCGAACAAATAGGTTTAACACATAAAGATGCCTAGTGGGAGCATGAAGATGCAAATGTTGTAATCTTACGCTTGTAATTTGTTTAACCTATATCCCTTATCCATTCCTTGTGGCTAAGAAGTTGAGCCATAGGATCCATGATCACACCTATGTGTACGTTGTCCATTTTATGAAATATTTATAGGATATATGAATGCATGTTATGTATGTTTGAAATGGATAATATGCAAAGTAAGAATAAATTAATAAAGCTTGAAAATCTTCCAAAGAAAATATTGAGCCATGGTTCTCCATTGGAGCAATAATTCAAGAAAATTCAAACACTTATGTCATTGGTTATGGATATATAGGAATGATATATTTGGTTTGAATGTCTTTTTGAAGTTATTGTGAAGCATGTGAGGTCACAAGTATAGGATACATACAATGACAACAATGAATATCTGAGATGTATGATGTTCAAATCACTATATTTGTTTGTCCAATGGGTTTGACTTGACTAGTGTGAAAAGCCAATAATGATAATATGTATCAAATATTAGAAACACTAGGAACTAGATTAATTAAGCCTCATAAAGAGTTGTAATGAACAAGTGTTGTTCACTTATTCCAATAACGACAATGTGTATATGAGGATTTTATAGTAATCTAATAAGAATTTAATCACCTACTAGAAATCCACTCCAATAGGATTTCCGTTTCCTATTTAAAAGTATAGGATTCGCCAAATTAGTGAGAATACCATTTTGATTAAAGACCAAATCATTATGGTATCTACATAATTACGTAAGTTATTAATCTTGTTATTTTCTGTATTTTGATTGACAAACCCATCTATGAATATATTTAATTCTTTTAGGCTCACAGGGCCTAAATTTATGGACTAGTTTGAAAACCTTAAAATGGCCCTTACATTCGAGTACGTAGTGTATGTATTCGATTTGATTTGTTCTTGGTCTTTTAGAGAAAAAACTATCTAAAGGAACATATCACTCTAAGTGCAATGGAAATGAAATATTGATGAGTTTGATGTTATATGATTGTTTTATAAGTCAATGGTTGCAAAAATAACATATGAGCATGACAAGACTCTAAGTAATTATGCATCATCTACAAGAGTTGTGATGAACATAGATATACCGATCAATATGAGATATTGAGACAGTTTTTTTGGTTGAATATGAAGAAAATTATAAAGAAAGAAAAAGGAAAAGAAAAGAAAGAAAAATGAAAGGAAAAAAAATTATAAAGGAAGAAAGGAAGAAAGTGTTTCTTCTTGATATTCATAACTTTATTTTTCTTTGTCTTCTCTATATTTTTTATTCTTGTTCTTATTCTTACTATTCATCTAGAGCAAGAAATTAGAGAAAAGAAATCAAAAAAGAAAATATTTCATCTTTATTTTCTTATTCTTCTATTTTTCTATGTAGTATTCTTTGTGAAAGAATATGGATTGTGAGAAACCCATTTTATTTCTTATTAATTTTTTAATTAAACTAAATTTGGAAATCATTTTCATATGATGGTTAAATTCATCAAACAACTAGAGAGTCTAGATATTTTAATGAATAATAATTTTCAAGTAGTTTAATTCTTCAAATTCATTCCAAATTTTTATTAGATGGAAAATGCACTTTAAGGTAATAAAAAAAGTTTCTATTATAAATCTTAAAAGGGAAATTGCAAAGGACAAGTCCATAGATAATGCTGCGAGTGACAAAAGAAAATGTTTCTATTATCAATATTATAAATATTGGAAAAGTAATTATTCTAAGTATTGAGAATACTAAAAAGACAAAGAGAAAGATAAACTTTGTGAAGGTAAATTTATCTCTTATTACTATATTTCATGATTCATATAGTTCGCCTATTGCTAGAATCCATGGTATAGGTGCTTATCTGTCGTATGCATAATCAAAGTAAGTAACAGAAGCATGTAGTTAGATGAAATGTATTTTAAAAGAACTAAGGGGTAAAGTTTTGTTTCCAAAGAGCTTTTAGGATACTTCATGATGATTTAGGAAATAATATTTTATAATGTCTTATATGTACTTAATGGTGGTTTTAGAAATCATGTTTTGTAAATCATGTATATATTTCATACTTAAGTTACATTATTCTATAACTTTAATGAATTGTAAATTCTATTATGAGAAAAATGTTTGAGTAGTTTATGATGGTAATAAACTTAAGAGTATGAATTATATGTTTGATGTATTATTATTAAGTTAATAATAACAAAACAACTCCAAGTACTTTTATGATAATGCTATAAAGAACTCCAATCTAAAACTACTATGATTTCTTAGATTAGTTTGTTTAAGTGAAGATAAGTCAACTTAGTTGGATAACATGTGCCACTACCCATCAGGGTGTGAACTTGTTTCAACTAAGAAGTCTGGTATCTAATGCAAGACAACTAGATCACCTTTTATTGAACAAAAGGATAGAAATCAAAGAAATTTTAGAATTTATGCATACAGATACATCAATACCGTTTGTAAAATGGTTAGTGGCAGTTTTTCCTTATTCATTGTATTTACCTAAATATATAAAATTGACACTTTCAGAAAAAGGTAAATAAAATGAAATTTTTATTTGAATTTTTGAAACGTTCAATAAATTCAAGATAAAAAGGAAAGTAAATATTAAGAACATTTCATACAAAAGGGAAAGAGTATCATAATGCTTTTATTTGATCAAAGTGGGGAGAACTCGATTACCAATTTTTGAGGAATTCCCTAAATATAAAATTGGTATATAATCATAATTCTTTTTGGAAATACTATACATGATGATATACTCAAAAGAATAAATTACAACATATATGATATGATGTAATAGAAGATGAATTATAAAAGTTTTTGTTTATTTCCTTTTGGAAATTTACAAATAATAGCAAAATATTCTTAAATGGAATTCTCTCCAAAGTTTATCTAATCCTAACTCGTATATGATATGATATGGATAAATATCAAAATTCTTACTCATAATAAGATTTGAGATATCTAGTTTATTTGATAAGTTGAAGTTAGACAATTGAAAGATAATTTTGATTAAGATAAGGTTTGTTGGATATCCTAAAAGTTATTTAGGATAGTACTTCCATCTTTTATAAAACAAAGAGTTGTTAGCAAAGATTTTATTTTTTGATAAAGTGTTTATTCAAGATAGTGACATGTTGAGAAAGATAAAATAATTAGGTGAATGTCATCCAATGATATCCAACAAAATGATCAAAATAAATTTGATCAACCCTATAAAAAGTCTAAAAACTAATTAAATGTTTTATCCTTATAAGCTGCTAAAAGGTTTAGTATACTATCTAATTTGTCTATAAGATATGATTTCATTTATATGAATACACAAGAGTTGTATATTCATGATGAAGTAAATTATGAGATAGTAAATATCTAGTCTTAAGAAAAATATAATTTCCTTTATATGAATGCACAAAAGTTGTACTTTCATGATGAAGAAAATTATGAGATGATTCTATTATAGTTATATATGATATAGCAATGCATTATGATTATGAGTTTGACATATAAATGTCAATATTAGCTTTCTTTCGCTAGAAAAGAAAACATAATCATGGAATAAATCTGAAGGCTTGGAGTCTTAAAAAAATTTCAAAATATGCAAAATCTTAGGGAGCTACATTATCGCAAAATGAGTCCTTAATTTGCAAAAGAATAGTGGGAGTCTCCTCACTTTTCATTTTTGTACATGGATAACATATTGGTTGGTAAAAGTATTAATATATTTGCATTTATAAAATGATTTACCATTACTTTCTTCATTTAAACTTGAGATAAATATTTTACATTCTTGTTAATTCATATCTATAGAGATAGATTGAAAAGAATGTTAAATATGTCTAAGTCAATATTTGGGAAAAGATGTTGAAGAGTTCAACATGCTAATTTCCAAAAGTATTATTTCCTACAATTTTAATATCCACTTTTTGAAGGTTGCTTCCTGTCATGACCCACCTTTTAAAGCCATGATGATCCTAGAGTTTAGGGAGACATAAGGTCACCTAAACCTGTAAAAACCGTTTAACATATAATCTTTTAGCATTCATCATATAAACCTTATCCCAAGATCGCAACCTAATCACATTTCTTTGTTACCCATAATATCATTTACACACAATATAACTAACTTCTTAACTTGACTCTCATATCATCAATCAAATATTCATTACATCATATATTATTACATTAACAATTACAATATCATTCATATTTTATGTATATCCTATAACATATTAGTGCTAAACCCTTTAATAACCATGGAGCTCTAACAATAGTCTTCATATTCGAGAATGACAACATCCAAACTTAGTAGAGCTACTTCCAAGCGGAAAATAGGGCTTGGAGTTTACCTTGCTAACTCATTGATTGTACCTAAAAGGTTTAAACCACTATAATATGAGACAGAGCTCAGTGAGTCCAAAATAATACAATATATAAGGTGATTTCAATGATTAATTTTAGGAAGGGCTTTTATATCAATGGAATGCTTTCAATCAATATCATCATATGGTTCAATTGTTCATTAAAAAGGGAAACAATATCTTTAGTAGAAATATCATTTTCTTGGGAGCAGAATGCTTCCCACACATATCAATTTAAGAGTGGTGGCCTAAGCCTTGCTCATCATCCATATTACATTACGTAAAACTGATTGAGTCTTACGGTTAGACATTACCCCCTAACAGAGGTTGGGTACTCTCACCCTACTTACAGGCATATACCAAGTGCATAAGGTCTAATGTAATTTTTCACATCAGAAAGGGGATTTCTGCTTATCAATAGGTATTAAATAAGAAATTTCATATAAGGTTCATGTCAAGGAATAAAGTGAACTTAATGCGAGTTCAATAACTAATGATTATCAAGAAGCATCATGTCAATTGATTCAATATTCAATGGATAGTTCAAGCTTATCAGGGAATCAAGCATTATAACAAATAGTTCAATATCAATGAGAAATCCAAATTATCAAGGAATTGGAATGCTTTTAGCAATCGCGGTTTGAACAATAAGGGTTTAAGCAAATAACACAAGCACATTATATTATTAAGTACTCACCTTGAACTCCTTTGCTCCTATTTATGTTTAACTCTGATATAAGTAGTGCTCCTCACACTCTTGGACACTATCCTCATTCTTGTCATTAGACTCTACACATTGCATTTCAATCATATATCAATTACTTCCTCATTATCACATTACTTAATTTAGCTTAACTTATTAACACTTCTATCTTATTCACAACTTATCACTTTTAAGTCAAGATATACTATACATATACTTGCTACTACCCTTAATATTTCTCTAGTTGTTTCCTAATAGCTCACTTAAAAAGAATAGTTCTCTTTCTTCCAATTTCACATTTCAACCTTCATATCATTCAAGTAAAGTCAATTAAGCAATTTCCACCAACAATTCCATAAATTCAATTTATCCACAATATCACGATCAAATGGTCTAACCCGAACCTTTAATACACTAATCCCATCCGCCAATTTCATTTCTCGTTATCAAGCTAATATCAAATTAATTCAATTCAATCAATACCAATACCACATCTCACCTCAATCTTTCAACTAATCATTAATAATACTTAATAATTATATAAATAACAATTAACTTAATTCAATTATCTCATTTAACTACTTTATTCCAATAAACTATTTACCTAAATTCTTACAAATACATTCATAATTCACTATCCATACACAATTAAAAGTCGAGATTTATACCATATGGCTCGGTTTAATGAGCCAGAGCTGTTGTCCGAAATCATCGGTTTCAGGGGTCGCTGGAATATGATCATTGGAAAATCCCCACGATGACCAAATCACGATCTAAGGATACCAATGGTTAGCTTACAGCATGAGGAGTCCAAATATGCCCTTCCCTTTCTGTCACTCACCGTTGTTTTGCTGAAAAATGCCTCAAAAGATTCGGTGGCTTAATCTCCAAACTCCTCCTTTAGTCATGCTCAGCTGACGAGCCACATATCAAATTGAAGCTCGTGATGAGGCCGTTCCATAGACACCAGAATCACCCTCATCCGTTATCGAAATCGCCGAAAATCATGGTTTAAACCTTCGGCGCCGGCAAAGATTCTCCTTGCGTGTGCACCGCCATTCGCTGCCCTTTCCCATCGCGGTTTCTTCCCTTGTGGTCGCCAATTGTCGAGGAGTGGCTGGACGGTGGCGGTGCAGCCCACCACTGGCCGGAGCTCCTCCCATACCTCTTTCTCTGTCTACCAGTCTCTCCTCCCCTATGCTCTCCCTCGATTCTATCTGCTCTTCTTTTTTTTTTTTCCTATTTTTGCACTTATACATATATATTTTTCTATATATATATATAACTCTTAAAAAAATCTTTTGAAATATTATTATTATTATTATTATTACAAACCCAACAAAATTACATACATTTTCATTTTATAATACTTTCAAAATTAAAAATAATAAATTTACATGAAAATATTTTCTTAAATTATATTTTATTTTATTTTTATCACAAACATCATTATTAATAATATTCTTATTATTTTCATTCTCATTTTTAAATTAACTATATGATATTAAATCGAAAATCTTTAATACTTAATTTCTTAAAATATTTCCATTCCTTAACATATAAAAAAAAATCATATTTCTTATTAAAATGAAAATTTATAAACTATGGAAAATCGAGTTGTTACACTTCCCTAGATACCCAAAGAAAGTATAGCAAGGATTCCTTATAGTACGACTATAAGATATCTAAATTATACAAGAGTTGTATAATAGGCTAGATATTGAGAACATTATTAGTATGACTAACAAATTCTAATCCTATCTAAGATTAAATTATTGGAAATACAATCAAAATTATTCTAAAGTACTTGAGAAGTATTCAAGATTTAATTTTGATAAATGAAGAATGTTACTACATAAATGATAGAGAGTGTATCATTAGGATTGTTATTATCTATGATTAAGAAATAATTTGCTAGAAAAGTTCTAAGAAAATTGTTATTACAAACTTCATTACATAAGACAAATTTGCTACATGGATGTTGCAAATAAAATGATGTTTTGGATTAAGTAGTTATGAACTGTTTAAGAGTTCCTTCAGCATATCACGAGTATCTCTCTACTATGATAATAATGGAGCCTTAGCTTATGGCGAGGGAACTTGAGTCTCACACTAAAATCTAGAATATTTTGAAAGGCATTATAGTATTATCAAATTAATTACTGGAATAGGCATTTCAGACTTGTAGAAAATAGCATAAGCCATTAACTTGGTTAATCTGTTGACTAAAGTCAAAAGTTAGTAATAGTTAAACTTCATCTTGAGAAGATGAGTTTATGATACTAAGCAGAATAGCTTTAGTGTAAGTGGAAGATTGATAATAATATATGCCCTAAGAGCCATATAATTATTTGTAAGAGGATCTATTCTTAAGTGTTGAGAATATAAGAGACAGATCACTTTTGTACAAATATTTTAAATATGTTCGTGGTTATAGGATTAATGACTAGGCATCATTAATTTCGAAAGACCATCACCTCTGTTTGTTTTTTATTGTTAGTATGTGATACTAATGATTATAGAGGCAGTGAGTCTCATGCTGCTTGACATGTGATGTTGATACAAACACGTGGATATTCATAGGATGAATAGTCAGACCGCGACGTTAAATGATAATAATATGGGTTTTACTACTTGTCAATTATTTATCATTTAAGTCATAATAGTGCATATAGTCCTTTAACTTGAGGGATACTGTATCTCATACATAGGTGGTTAGGATTTATTATTGCTTATGTAGATGTACTATTCATGTATGGATATATGGCATATGATAGTTTTAATTTATTATATATGGAGGTAAGTAGTCACCAAGATATAATTCATTACCTTGAGTAAAAAGATTGAGATCCTACGCTATCTGGTTATTTTTGATAACTAAAGCTCCTGGCCATGACAAACAGATTCACTAGAAAGAGTTTCTAGTAGGAATATAATCTCATCAAGAATTAGAACCAAGATAAGGATATAGAATCAAGGCACATTAGTGTTTGACATAATCCATTACCCTAGCTAAGATTAGGATCTTTAATGAAAGGATTTTAGTGCATAATAATCTATGGCCTATGTAATATTTAAATAATCAACTATAAACATTTATTTCTAATTAGATAGTCGCAATATGGAATGCTAGCAGTCACTCAAGACTTATGAGACTAAGTGTGAAGTGGGGATTTCACATTAGTAGAGAAAAATATTTTCTCATTCCTATTGCTAAGTAGAAATGAACCTAAAAAGTCATACATCCAATAGTGATCACCTTTCAAGTGTAAAAGGTTTACCATAATATTTAATCAAAGTGTTTAATTAATTGATTAATGGTACAATGATTAAACATGTAATTAAATTTACAATGACCCTAGCATGTCCTGATGTTTAATCTAAAAAGGTTTCGATTCAATGAAATTCTTAATTTGTATATGGTGCAAATGAGAAAGATTAAATTGAAAAATGATTTGGACTAATTAAATCAAAGACTTAATTTTAAGCTTACCCTAAATACATGAAATGTGGCCTAAGCCCATATGTGATATGAAAAAGAGGCAATTTAGGGATTAAAGAAAATTTGCTATTCATAAGCCCATGTGATAGGTTTAGGGGTTAGAGAATTTTTCACTAAGGTTAAAATTATAATTACATCTTTTGGCTAATGAAAATATTTATGTTACCCTTAAAGAATAAAATGGTCATTTCACCACTTGATGTAGCAAAGTCTACCTTTGCTCCTTCATATGTGGGGTGGCTAAAAGGGCATAAGAGTTTTTGGTGCTAAGACTTAAGGGTTAAGTCTTGGAAAGAAAATAAAAACTATGAGTTTTTATGTTCTATGTAGTAGAACATCATTTTTTACTTAAAGCAATTTTGAAGAGAAAGAAGTTGAAAGAAAAAGAAAAGAAGAAATAGTTTCTTCAAGTTTTCTTTTAGTCTTCAATTTTTTTTCCTTAGTTTTTTGTGAAAGAACAAAATTGTTTGCAATTTGAAAATGAGTTTAATCCAAAACAATCAAAGAGAAATTTTATCTTCCTAAAGGTTTTTTAGGAAAATCTTGAATCAAAATTGGGCAACCAAGAGAAGGATTCAAGAACACTAAAGAAACCAAAGGGAAACTTAAAGGTGAGCTAGGTGTGGATGATTTAGAGACTTCAGACTTAGGGAGCTCTTTGTTAAAGAAAGAATGAACCTTCAAGAGATAATATGATTACTCTTCCTTCTTCTTTCTTTGTCTATGTGTTTTACACACAAATTAGTTGATTATTTGAATGAATGTTTAGATCTAATTGGATGAAGTGAAATTTTAAAATGTTTCAAATTCCACCCCACCACCTTACTTTTGCTGCAATTGGCTCCACCATTCCTTCAAGGTTTGCATGTTAGTTAGTACATTCATTAAGTTGAGGCACTCATCCATGTCTCCTTATTTTTCCTACGTTATATGTTGAGCTTGAAAAGAAATTACAAATGAGTTATTCCTACCATTTATCCTTTAATAGTGACATGTGGTTTATTTTTAGTTATGTAATAAATTTATGTTATTTTGTACTAATTAAACTTTAGCTCTCCGCCTTATTACTATATCTTATGTGATCATGTATATTAAGTTATGCATTCAAGTTGAGGTGAAGTTCTAGTAAGTTAGAAATTGAAAATGTTGATGTTGAGCAATGGTGATAGTTTTTGTTATTATCAAATCTCACTTTAGGAATATGACGGTCCTAAGGCATGGGTAAATCGTAAGGCACCGAAAATACATATAACCCATACCAGCTATCAAAACCATTAAGATATCAAGCAAGCTAAACCGCAATTATCACATCCTTACCGTCCAAGATCAGAACCTAAATCATATTAACCATCTCATACTACAATACCATATGTATACTTCTTAATGATTATCAACATTATTTATCAATTAATTCATACTTATTCCTTAACTTTACATTATAATCTATTCTTATTGGCCACCCAGTTTGAGTATAATATCTTCATTTATAACATTAAATACCTTTTACATCATCCAGTATCAATTTTCCTATATAAATCATCATTTTTGATGTACAAGAGAAAGTCTAATGATGTCTCATATGAACAAATTATATTATATAACAATACAACTAAAATATCAATTTTTACCGAGCAACTAAATAGAACATACATATATTTGCATATAAATAAACACAATAAACATTTTCAAATAAACTTTTACTTTAACCTATATGTCATATCTAAGCAAAACTCATACTTGAGCTTAAACTGGTTACTATTTAATATCTTATAGAAAATTTTGGGAATGGGAGTGAGTTTATAACTTAGTAAGTAAAAACTAAACTACCATAGATTACGTGACTATGTGTTTAGTGATCGTTAACAAGAAAGGCACCTAGCTAATATATATATGTGTGTGTGTGTGTGTGTGTGTGTGTGCATATTGTGAACCCTCAAAATTGTGTATATATATATGTGCATATTGTGAACCCTCAAAATTGCACCTTCAGTCGACCGTCTTTTAGTTATGAACCCACAGGATCAAACTAAGCTCCAATCGGAACTGAAACGGACCCAAAACAGACGAAAAAGCAGCAAACAGGTCAAACTGCACGAGAGGCGCGTCGCCGTCTAGGCAGCACGCTTGCCGTGCTGCTATCTAGACGGCATGCCTGATGTGCCGCCGACTAGGTGGCATGAGTTTCGTAACGCTGTTAGAGCAGCACGCCTGCCGTGCCGCCATGAGTGGCACTGAATTGGTGCCGGCAAGAAGGTGGCACGTTTAACGTGCTGCCGGACAGCCAGCACATCGCCAGTGCCGCGCTAATGGCTAGCACGTCGCCGGTGTCGCCCATGCCACCAGCGATGTGCTGACGCCACCGTTTGTACCACCAAAACCCTCTCTGGTAGCTCTATAAATAGAGCCTCCTTCAAGCTCATTTGGACACATTCCAAGGCAGTTGAGACACATTCCAACACATTTGGCACACACTCCAAGGCATAAATCCTCTCTTATATTAATAGACTTGTTGCTTTTACATCCAGATTCCAAGTCTTTTGAATTCAAGGTGGAGTTGAGATCCGGAGCAAGGCTCGTTCCATTCGTCTGAAAACTAAGGAAAGCAAAGGTATAATCCCTTTTCCATTTTCCAAAATTCTAAATTCAGATCTAGAATTCTCTTTAGGTCTAAAATTGAAAAGATCTAAAAAACTAGTTAATTTAAGAATTAGAATTAAATTAATAAGCAAACCAACACATTTTTTAAAACCCCTCCTTCGCAAGAAGGAAGAACTGCGTGGGGTTTGATTCCTATTCAATAGGATACGCAGGCTGCCATTTTGAATGGCATCAACTCCAAAATCTTTTTATCAATATTTTGTCCTTTTTATTTTGATTTATTTACATTAATCTTTTGTTTATGATTTTATAGCTTAGTTGGGAAATGTGTGTTTTTCCTAGTACCCATAAGGGCTAGAGGAAAGATCCTCTTTATTTTAGTTGTTTTGATCTTGTAATAGTTAAGTAAGATCTATTTTTTCTTTTTTGTCTATAATTGTCATTTCATCTCATCATATATATCTATTTCATTTATCATTATATTACTGTTCACGCATACACGAAAATTCCTTTTTTAAGAGTTATTTTGCAATTTTAGCCAAACTAAAGAAAATATATTTTCTTAATTGTGTAATTACCAAAACCTAATCCCCGAACCCTCTTTGGTCACTCGTGAATAAGTGCATTTTCCATTGGGATAAAATAAATCATTTTTTTTAGTCAATCAATTTGGATTTTCTTTAATTTTTCCAATTAAAATTAATAAATTAAAGTGTCGACTCACTTTTCAACTTTTAAATTACAACAAATCAATTTTCTGAACTCACAGCAAATTTCAATCGTAGAGTTTCTCCCGATGAGCATTTCGATTTCTCCGCAGATCGAACTGGTGCTCAGGTGAGGCCTCACAGTTGGCGACTCCACTGGGGACCTAAAAAAATCTTTTTCAAATAAAAGATAAAAGTGGCTTACTTTTGGTAAAATACCAAGTTTGACTTTAAACGCGAAATAGCTCTTTCATGCATCACTACATCAGACTCCTTGTCCAAAAACCCTAGCTTCCTAGGAAAACAAAGGATAGAAAGTAACATCAAGTGGGCAACCTTCCTTAGGTTTGCTTGCCGATAGTGAAATCATCCAACCCATGACGTATCCTCTAATCCTTTTAAAGGTGTAACGAGTATGCACGTACCATTAGACCCACGCGATACTTCTTGTCTCACATGTGGTTAGGTATATCGCATCTCTAGTGTGACGGGTTTCCTTCAAACCACCTTAACCCTTTCATGTAATGACTCATAAAACCTTTCCTTTAGAATTGTATGTACCATAATACTGAAACTTGGTATGTCATTATCATGAAACCTTTTCCATTCATGCATACATGCATGCATGCATAAACCTTACAAAGTTGGAGAGTTTTAATTTCACTCAAACACTGCTAGTCCCAATCATAAACCCATGTCAACCCATGGTCCCAATCAAGAGTTGATATATTCCATGATTTTTATTCCATACCTAAGTTAGAAACTGACCTAACTTTATCTCTCTATCCTAAAGGTTGACAAGATGTCTGTTGCCGAAGATGAAACCACTACCATCAAAGCTGATGAGATCTTTGATGAGCTTTTTGCCAAACTCTTTGAACACCAAGAAACCATCATGAAGAGGCAAGAGGCCCTTTTCCGAGACATGCTGAAGGCCTAAATGAGGGCTATCATAGAGGATGTCTGTGCCATGTTGGAACAGACCTCCCTGGCTCAAAACCCCACTAACTTGAAATCATTCAAATCCAACCCTAAACCTACCTTTTATCCTGTCTGTGGATCCACTTCTAGAGTTGAATCCAGAGATAAAAAACCTGCAAACACCGACATTATCCCACCATTGCCTATCCCATCACCTGAGTTCCTCAAAAACAACTCACTAACAAATATCACTTCTGCCTTCACTTCCCAACCCACAAATCCTTTCCAAAGGAAGGAGGTTAATCCTGAGATAAAAGCCTACATAAAGAAGATGGAACGCATGGAAAAGATGCTAACAGGTATGAAAAAGAAAGAGGATCTAGTTGATACGGAATCCTTAAGCTTGTTCCCTAATGCAAGGGTTCCTCCCAAATTTAGGATGCCTAAGTTTGACAAGTTTGACGAGACTATCTGCCCCAAGACCCACCTCAAAGTATATGTAGGAGCCATGAATCCATTGGGTGTGGATAACCAACTCCTAGCCCAATTGTTTCAACAGTCACTGACCGGTACAACGGTAAAATGATTTGTAGATTTGGATGTCGCCAAAAAATGGACCTAGAATGACATCTGTAATATCTTTGTTCAATAATATCATTACAACATTGAGATCGATGTGACCAGAAGAGACCTCAAGACCACCAAGCAGTATGCTAAGGAATCCTTCTCTTTGTTCCTTACGAGGTGGAGGAAGAAGGCTTCTCATATGGTAAATTGGCCTCCTGAAAATGAACAAATTGACATAATTGTCAAGAATCTTCTGCCAGTTTACCAAGGAAGGCTATAGACTCAATACTTGCCTTCCTTCAAAGCCCTTATTGCCACTGCTTCAAAAATTGAAGACTTGATTCAGAGTGGTCAGATCAAAGAAGAGACTGCATCAGGGTCTAGGTATAAAAAGCCAACTCATCAGGGTAATGTCACTTCCTCAACTAATCAGAAAGGGAGGGAAGTTAATGCTCTGACTATCAAGAAGCCTATCCGAATTGAAAAGAGGCAGTTTTTTGATCTTGGGGGTGTGCCTATTATCCTAAAGAAGCTACTTGAGGGAAACATGTTGAAACTCCTTGAGCCAAAACCAGTCCCCAATCCACTACCAAAAAATTACAATCCTAACGAGAGGTGTGATTATCATCAAGGACCTAGGCACAAAATAGATGCGTGCAAGGCCCTTAGACACATAATTCAGGACCTTATTGACTCCAATGACCTGATACCACCAAAAGCGTAATGCAATATCATCACCAACCCTTTACCCAACCATACAGTCAATGCCATAAATAATCATGAGGGAGTTGACCCTATCTTCTTGATTGAGTCAAGTCCCAATTATTGTTGTTTCCTAGACCTCACTAACCTAGTTGAGGAGATTGATGCCATCACCAGAAGTGGCAAAGTCGTCCAGAGCCAATGAAGCTCAAACACTCAACCTACCTAACCCATTCCTACACCTGCCAATAAATTGAAAGGGATTCTTGAACCAGATGAAGATCCCATTCTTAAACAACTTAAGAAAACACAAGCCAACATCTCAATTTAGAGTTTGATCCAGTCCTCATATCCTTACTGCCAAGCTCTTTGCAAGGCATTGAATCAATGTCAGACTCCAATTGACATCACATCATAAAACCTTGTTGCTTCTATTACCTCTGCTGCTAAAGGGGTGTCCATCACTTTTGGAGAAACTGACATTCCAGAAGGAGATCCTAGACACAATAATGCCCTTTACATCATAGTGGTAACTCGAGGAAAGACTGTCCCAATAGTTCTAATTGATAATAGTTCAGCCTTAAATGTATGCCCTCTAAAGGTGGCAAACTGCTTACGACTGGAGGTTACTGATTTTACCCCTTTAGATCAGATAGTAAGGGCATATGACAATACCAAGAGGGAAGTCCTCGAGGTAGCTATCATCGATGTGACCATTGGGCCAACATCTTTCACCATTCCTTTTCAAGTGATTGATGTACCTTCCTATTTTAACCTATTACTTGGAAGGCCCTCGATCCATTAAGCAAAGGCTATCCCTTCCTCCTTACACCAGTAAGTCAAGTTTCCTTTCAGAAATAGGGTCGTGACTGTTAAAGGCGACATGCATGGAAGACCAGACTTTCCAAGCTCTGTTCCTATTCTTGAGATTCAGCCTGAGCTGTCCACTTATCCACTCTCTGGTTTCTCTTTCATTTAATACATTAAAGGTGAGGAGGGTAAAGAATTCGTTCCATTTGATTTTGATCCCTTCGGGAATATTGCTATTGCTAACATGCTCCACAAAATGAATTACTTTCCTGGTTTAGATTGGAGAAGGAGCCAATAGGGCTTGAAGTCTTTCTTAGACTATCTAGTTGCAATGCCACCATTTGGGCTAGGGTATGAGCCCACTGATGAGGATCTGGCAAAAATGGAAAATCGGGACAAAGACAGAATAGCTGCCCTTAAAAGAGATGAGGTTTATGACTGGCTTATGCGCCCTTACTTCAAAACTCTAAATGGCTATTTTGTAAATGAAGGTGACACAGTTTCTTACTGTAATTTTCCTGAGCCCTGGGTCTGCCCTATTACTGGAAAACTGATCCCTGGGTTTGAAATCTTTTCTAATGTCAGGCTTGAGATAGAAGGCTGTGAACCAATCTACATGCTTAGTCAAGATTGGGAAGAGAACATGTAGGCCAGTCTTTTTGATGAAGTGTCCATACTCACTATTGAGGAGGAGAAAACTGACCTTTTCACCTTAATCCAGCCCATCAAGACTGAGCTGCAAAATTGGTCCTTTGAGGAAAGCCCCTTTTATCCATCAGAACTAGAGTCCATACCAGAGTCTCAATTTGAATCAGAGTCTCAGTCTGAGATAGACTCATCTTCTGAATCTGAGTTTGTCTCTTCTATTTCTTCTATTGATTATGATGTAATTGACCTTAAGGGTCTAACTTTTCAATTTGATGTAAATTGGGACATACCCCCATTTGAAATCAATAAAAAGCATACTCTTTCCTCTTACGACTCTGTGTCTCCATTTTTCTTTGATGTTCCAACTTTTAAATATGACTTAAATAAGACATAAAATAAAAATGAAATAAATGAAATAACAAATGACACAATTAAAGAGCCCATTAATGCTGGCACTCATGACATACCAAAAATTACATTCATTGCATCTGCATGCATAAACAGGGATCATATTGAGAAGATGATCAGAGAATTTCAAAACTGTTTTGCATGGCAATAGAAAGACATGACAGGGTTGGATCCAAGCATAGCAGTTCATAAAATCCCAGTTTACGCAGGTGCTAAGCCCGTCAAGCAGAAATTGAGAAGACTCAAGACGGAATGGTCTATACTAGTTAAAAAAGAAATTACCAAGCTACTAGACCACAACTTTATTAAGCCCATCAACTATCCATCTTGGCTTGCTAACATTGTGCCAGTTCCCAAGAAGGATGGTAAAGTCCGAATATGTGTGGATTACAGGTATCTGAATAAAGCCTATCCCAAGGATGATTTTCCCTTGCCTCACATTGATCTATTAGTAGATCGCATGGCAAGTTCTGAATTGATTTCCTTAACTGACCTAGCTGCAGGGTATAATCAGATAATGATTCATCCTCCTGACAAAGAGAAGACAACTTTCATTATTGAATGGGGCACCTATTGCTACCGAGTTATGCCCTTTGGGCTTAAAAATGCCAGGGCAACATACCAAATGATGGCAACTACCATTTTCCATGACATGATGCATAAAGAAATTGAAGTTTATGTGGATGACATGGTAATCAAAGGCACCACTGTTGAAGAACATTCAGAGGCACTAAGGTGATTCTTCCTTAGACTTCGCCAGTACAATCTCAAGCTTAATCCCGCCAAATGTATCTTCAGAGCCTCATTTGGAGTATTTCTAGGCCACATGGTCAGCAAGAAGGGTATAGAAGTGGACCTTACTAAATCAAAAGAAATTCTGGAAATGCCACCTCCAAAAACAGAAAAGGAGATCAGAGGTTTCCTTGGATGGCTATAATACATTAGTCGATTCATCAATCAGTTGGCTGATGTATGTGCGCCTATCTTCAAGCTACTCAGAAAAAGGGCCTCCAAGCAATGGAATGATGACTATCGGAAAGCTTTTGACTAGATCAAGCAATACTTACTAAACCCACCGGTACTACAGTCACCAAGGTTTGGAAAGCCTTTGTTGCTTTATCTATTAGTAACTAATGAAGCAATAGGGGTAATGCTTGCTCAAAATGCTCCTGACTCTAACAAGGAAAATGCCATCTATTACTTGAGCAAAAGGATGCCATCTCATGAGCTCAAGTACAGTTTTACAGAAAAGCTATGTCTTGCTTTGGTATGGGTCTACCACAAGCTGCAACACCACCTTTGCTCCTTTACAACTCATGTTCTTGCTGACAAGAGCCCTTTGAAATTCCTTATAGAGAAGCTGGTTCTTGACAGTAAGATGGCAAGGTGGATGGCTATATTAGCTGCATATGATCTGAAATATGAATAGCAAAAAGCAATTATGGGTAGCATAGTGGCTGATCAATTAGCTGCAGCTCCAGTAGATGATCATTTGGTTAAACCTGAATTTCCTGATGGGGACATCTTGACAATTGACAATGGAGTATGGAAGCTCTACTTTGATGGGGCATCTAACAATAAAGGGTATGGTGCTGGCATTGTGTTCATTACACCGAGTGGGAAAAACCTACCCATAGCCATCAAATTAAACTTCAAGGTAACAAATAATGAAGTAGAGTATGAGGCATGCATCTGCGATCTTGAGGTAGCAATAAGGCTCAAAATCAAGTGCCTTGAGATTTATAGGGATTCAAATCTGATAGTTTCCCAAGCCTTGGGGAAGTGGAAGATCAGAGAAGAGCATTTGGTTCCTTACCATAAATGCCTAAATGAACTAGTAGCCAATTTTCATGAACTGTCTTTCCATTATCTTCCAAGAACGAAGAACAGATTTGCTGATGCTTTAGCAACACTCGCCTCAATGCTTGATATAAGCGATGGTTTCATAATCAGACCTGTTATAATTGAAGTTAAGCATGAACCAGGCTACGTAGCTCATTGTTTGAATATTCAAGAGGCTGACAGCAAACCATGGTTTTGGGATATCTTCAATTACATTAAGAATGGACTATATCCTGAAGGGGCCTCTAAAACAGAAAAGAGGACTTTAAGACAATTGTCCAAGAGTTTCATTCCAAATGGGGAAGTACTCTACAAACGGGTTTGGGATAACATCCATCTGAGATGTGTCACTGAAACAGAAGCCCAATAGATCATGGAAAAGATGCATGGTGGTAACAAAAGTCCACACATGAACAAAATTGCTCTAACCCGCAAGATCATGAATCAGGGTTACTTCTGGCTTACTATGAATCAAGATTGCACAAGATATGTTCAGAGGTGCCATAAGTGTCAGATCTACGCCAAACTTCAAAAAAAACCTCCCATACCTCTATCTCCTATACCACGCCTTGGCCATTTGCAACTTGGGGCCTGGACGTCATTGGCAAGATAAGCCCGAAGTCTTTCGGCAGGCATGAATTCATTCTGGTGGCTATTGATTATTTCTCCAAATGGGTTAAAGCTGCACCTTATCATATATTGGATTCCAAATGAGTAACCAAGTTTATTCGTACCAACATCCTTTGTAGGTATGGGGTCCCTTTTGAGATCATCACTGATAATGGATCTCACTTCCAAAAGGAGGTTACTCAGCTATTAAAGAAGGAGAAAATTCAACACCATAAGTGTTCTTCGTACAGACCTCAAACAAATGGCTCAAATGAAGCCGCAAACAAGACTCTTAAGAATATGCTGCAGAAGATGGCTGACAACCATAAGGATTGGCACCTGCACTTGCCATATGCCTTATAAGGGTACAGAACAATAGTATGTACTCCAACCGGTGCTACACTTACTCTTTGGTGTATGGGATGGAAGCCGTTCTGCCAATCAAGGTAGAAGTCAAGTCAGTTCGCATTCTAAGGGAAAGTCAGTTGGACGAGGTGGAATCGGCGAAAGGCTACCATAACCAACTTCTAGCCATCGATGAAAAGAGAATGGATGCCTTATATCAGATGCAAGGTTATCAACAGAAACTGGCTAGACACTTCGATAAGAGAGTCAGGGACAGAGGATTACAAGAGGGTCACCTTGTTCTGAAAGAAATAAGGGCACCTGTTTATGATCCAAGGGGAAAATTCAGACCTAACTGGAGTGGTCCGTTTGTGATCAAGAAGATCTTATCCGAAGGAGCAGCAATCTTGACAAACTTGGATGGCATAGAATTTGCTAGCCTATGTAACTTGGATCAACTCAAGAGATACTTTGCATAAGCATCCTTGTAATTCATGCATAGCATTTGCAGTCATTGTAAAATAATGTTCAACATTCATATTTTTTCTCAAAATCATAACTATATGGACCTAATTCTCCATAAAGAGGAAAAAGAATAAAAATCATGAATCATTGTAAGGAGATACGTAGGCAACCCTTGCAGGTTCGGTCTAATTCATCAATAAAATTTTCATTTTTATATTCACTCGGCTCTTAATTGTGTCACAAAAAAATGAAAATAAGCTCGCTAAGTTGAAAACCCGAAAGGGCGGCTTAGGCAAAAGTTAGAGCAACAAAAGAGTTAAACAAAAGATGATGTCTTATTTATCTCATTTAAATTTTTGGAACATTAAAAGAAAATAAAGACATGGGCAAAAATTTGTCCTAAGCTAAAACAATAATCATGATTCTTGCTCTATCTCCTCAAGTATAGCAGCCTTTCTAGCCTTTTCTGATTTCCAGGAGTTGGCTATCCACCAGTCAATATACTGCATGGATTTACTGCCTTGGTCAACAGGGCGAACAGCATGAAAACCCCTTACCCTTCCATTTCTGACAGCCCGAGTAATAGTCTCAGTAATCAAAACAGATTCAAACAGAGCACCATCTGGGGGCACACCCTCACTATGTCCCATTTGGTGCATAACCCTAGTAGCTTGGTAAAATGTTACCATCCTCAACCCCAACAGATAGACCATCTTGTAGCCAAAGCTCATGGTCATGAAACTTTTGATCTTGTACCATTCGCACCTCCATAGCAGGTCATCAGAATCCAGCTCCATCAACCATTTTGTCCATTCTTTCTCAGAATTTCGTTTAATAACAATGGTTCGGATCCTATACCAGGAAGTAAAATAATCCACCTTGGTGGGAGGTCCAACTATCCAGAGATGGTCTCTCAGCCAAATCTAAAAAGGGGCATAAAAGATAAGCATAAGAAAACACAGAAAGCAGTTGAACTAAAATTCAAAAACTAGAATTCAACCTGAAGAATAATAGGGCTGATTGACCATGGCCTGTTAGAAGTGCAAGATCTGTCCAAACTCATGATGATCTCAGCCAACACTATAGCCGCGATGGATCTCTCTTCTTCCATTTGTGGAATCAACTCAGTGACTCTAGCATCCCCCAAACCAGTAAGGCTCACAAAAATGTATCCGGCAGTCAGACAGAAGGATAGAGCCCATCCTCAAATGAAACCACCCATCATCCTCAAAATCCTTAGGATCATGAAATTCTACTATCACAACAGTCAGATCTACCTAATCATCCACTACCATAGGACTAGCAACCTCTGTACTTAAGTCAAAAAGTACCTTGAAAGAGTTGAAATATCCTACTTTCTCAATAGGAGTAGCCAGCATAGCTTCTGGATTAGATCCGAGTAGCACAGCAAACTCCTTGAACGTAGGACACGTCTCTTCCATAGATGTCGCAAATCTAAAGACATAGGTAGTTGGATCCCAAAAGCGCATGCAGGCGCGCAGAAATTCCCGATCAATCTTTATACCTCTTAAGGTGGGCATAGTGCTTACCCCATACTTTTCGAGATTAATTCTCTCCACTTTGATAAGGCTCTTGCACCATAAGAACATTGCATGGCTGAAATAGGGCTCCATTGTGAGGAATAAAAATAAATAAAATTGATGGAGAGAAAAAAAGTGACTAAAAATGACTTTTGGAGGCTCAAAAATCGATGGTACGAACTGAGAAACGGACATATCTGCTTAAATAGGTGAATTTTGGCCTGCTAGATCCACTGCCGATAGCACACTAATCATGTCGCCCAGTACGGCGGCACACCGGATGTGCCGCTATAGCGGTAGCATGTTGAGCGTGCCACCTGAGGCGGTAGCATGAAAGCCGTGCCGCCGTACTAGCGGCACAAAAACCATGCTGCCCACCTTTCTCCTGCCATCTTATGCCTCCATCTACCTTTTTGTTTCCTCCAAACAATTTTTACCGCGATTTCTCAAAATTTTGGGCTTAAAATAATTTATTTTTCTCAAAATCGAGCAGAAAATGAGAGAAAAAATGTAAGGTATAGCGCAATGGAATCCTATTCAGTCAAATAATTGCATACATACTATGCACCCATTTCATTCAAAACATCCATAAGTCATACATATCATATATCTAAGATGTCACATAAGCATAAAAAGCGCATATATCTAAAATATCATGCATACATCCATTATCCTCAGTACATGTATATATGAAAAAGCAAAAGCTGAAAAAATAGGTCACTAACAACCACGCCTGAGTCTGTAGCGTCCTCACCTGAACATCTCATGCTCGTGACTATCCTCTGACAAATCCCTGTCATGCAGAAAGGAGGTCAAAACAAATGTATATCGGCCCAAGAGATCATAGTGATAGCGAATGAACTCCATAGGAACCTAGGAAAGAAAGGAAAGTATATGAGAATCACTACAAGGCAGACAGACAAAGGGCTAAAAGTATCAACTATGCAAAAAAATTTTACCTCTGTAACAGTCTCAGGGATAGTAGGGAAGAAGGCTGGATGATCATCAGGAAGATGGAAACGTCGTGATCGGCCGTCACAAGAAACATAATCTAGATGAGCTAGCAAACGAATAAGACCAGCAGGCAAGGGAACCGGATCAGTTGGACCTCCCACTGAAGCATCTAGAGCTAAAGCTGGAGCTGGAGCCGCTAGCCCTTGAAGGACCAATTCCAGAAGGATCAGCTGCAAAACCTGAAGGGCTAGCCATAACACCTGAAGGTCCAACCCTAGGACCCATGCTGCCAACTAGAATGGTACTGCCAGCCCGTGGAGAGATGAAGCTCCCAATTCTAGAGGGTGGACCTCGGGGAAGACGCTGAGCTAGATCCCCTATGTGACGGTCCCCTCAATCTATCCAAAGAAGGTGTGCCCCGCATTAAGGATGCCTCGCAGAACTCATCATAGTCTAGATCAAGCAATAAGTAATCCAGACAGGAAACTCCAGCAGCCCAACCATCCTCTCCCAGGATAGCCAGCCCATACCTTATGTCTGTAGGAGGGGGTTGTGGCACAACTCTCTCTCCTGTAACCTGTGCCCTTACCCTCTCTCCCAAGTAGAACATCCTCAAAGACTCACAACGGAGCAAGAGTCGACAAGAGGACAAGTCTATGCCAAGCCTGATCCGGTCAGGAATCCACTCTACGAACCTAATAAATGGCAACCATCTCACCTGTAAACGGATCTCAATATAAGCAGTAGAAGATAAATAGTAATATTCAGATTAAGATCAACAAAGGAATACTTGGTCTACAGTCAAAGTAGCAAAGATCTGTTTACAATGATCAAATAGCCGTGCCATGAAAGAATTTCTATTGGATGCCCTCCAAATATGTCCGTAGGGGGGTCAATAGCAGTAGGTTCTCTCAGTGGTGAAGCCAGCATCGCAGGACATTCAAATTTATGCTGTCCTTGTTGTTATGAAGAAAGGTACAGCTCAAGATAATCAAGGCGCAAAGTCTAGCACCCTGATCAATGCCATACTGACCTGGAGTCTGACCCATGGTCATCAAAGCCTGATGAATCCAAGAAGGTGGGACATTGAGGTTCCCACGAGGGGGATCAACCCCAATCAGAGCAGTCATCTCTACAGAAGAACGCTTGATCCATGAAGAATAAAACTCGAGAGGATGAGATCTAAAATGCATACCAGTAAGCATACTCCACTCGAGGGGAGTGACTGTCATCTCACCACAAGAAAGGTGGAATGTGTTGGTAGTATCCCACCAGCACTCTGCCAGTGCCCGAACCACAATGGTGTTAATCAGCGGCTTGATATCCAGCTCCAGCTACCCTAGCAAGCCAGATGGCTCGAGGCGCAGATGGATAGCCTCTTAATTATTTAGATAAATGTGGACCAGCTCCATGACACTACGGCCTCCCCTGGGCCTTAGTTGTACTCTCTGTAATTTTTGTAAAAAAAAATTATTATTATTGATAATTACCAAAATTCTTATTGACTGTGCAAAGAAAGGAAAGCATACCTGAAGAGATCTAGTGTAGCTAACATGGCAATCTGGCTCCTTCAGCAATGTCTCCAGGTCCTGAGCACCCACTGCTAGCTGATTGAAGATTTCTATACTGAGAAAATAAAAAAAAAAAAGAGAGAGAAAAATTTTTAGAGAAAAATGAAAACTAGAGAGAGAGTGAGAATGAGCTTATGAGAAAATGTGAAGGAAATGAAGGTTTATATAGGAGTAGAGGTGCCCCCACCCCCCCCCCCCCCCCCATAACATCTATTAACTTTTTTTGATTTGCAGGTCCAGTTCATGTGGTTTTACCATAATAGGCTCATTTTAAATCAGAATTCAGTTCTGTCTAAAGCAGTGAATCCACATGATTTTTATCCATCTCCCAAAATAAATGGGGTCTCAATCAGAGTTCAGAATCTCCTAAAATTGCAGAAAAACTAAAAATTTAAAAATAGCTTGAAAATTGAAAAACAGTCCAAACAGAGTCAAAATAGCCAGAAATCAGACATTAAGCTCTTGCACAACTCCCAATACTGAAAGGGACATTCAGAATGCTCAGAATGATGTCTTAAGCCTTTCGATTCACACTTATCAGATTCAGCCTCTATCTGGCCAAATCAGATAAGGGGGGTAGCTGTGAACCCTCAAAATTGCACCTCCAGTCAACTGTCTTTCAGTTACGAACCCACAGGATCAAAATAAGCTTGAATCAGAATTGAAATGGACCCAAAATGGACAAAAAAGCAAAAAACAGGTCGAACCACACGAGAGGTGCATCGCCGTCACCGCCATCTGGACAGCACGCCTAACATGCCGCCTACTGGGCGGCACGTCTACTGTGCCGCCATGAGCGGCACTGAATTGGTGCCAGCAACAAGGCAGCACATTTAACATGCCGCCGGACGTCCGACATGTCGCCGGTCTGCCCTGACGGCCGGCATGTCGCCGGTGCCGCCGATGACGTGCTGACACTGCCATCCATACCACCGGAACCCCCTCTAGCAGTTCTATAAATAGAGCCTCCTTCAAGCTCATTTGGACACATTCCAAGGCAGTTAAGACACATTCCAACACATTTGGCATACACTCCAATGCATAAATCCTCTCTTATATTAACATAATTATTGCTTTTAGATCCAGATTCCAAGTTTTTTGAATTCTAGGTAGAGTTGAGATCCAAAGCAAGGCTCGTTCTATTCATCCGAAAACCTAGGAAAGCAAAGGTATAATCCCTTTTCCATTTTCCAAAATTCTAAATTCAGATCTAGAATTCTCTTTAGGTCCAAAACTGAAAAGATCTAAAAAACTTGTTAATTTTAAGAATCAGAATTAAATTAATAAGCAAACCAACACATTTTTTAAAACCCCTCCTTTGCAAGAAGGAAGAACTGCATGAGGTTTGATTCCTATTCAATAGGATACGCAGGCTGCCATTCTGAGGGGCATCAACTCCAAAATCTTTTTATCAATATTTTGTCCTTTTTATTTTGATTTATTTACATTAATCTTTTGTTTATGATTTTATAGCTTAGTTGGGGAATGTGTGCTTTTCCTAATACCCATAAGGGCTAGAGGAAAGATCCTCTTTATTTCAGCTGTTTTTATCTTGTAATAGTTAAGTAAGATCTATTTTTTCCTTTTCGTCTATAACTGTCATTCCATCTCATCATATATATCTGTTTCATTCATCATTATATTCATGTTCATGCATACATGAAAATTTCTTTTTAAGAGTTATTTTGCAATTTTAGCCAAACTAAAGAAAATATATTTTCTTAATTGTGTAATTATCAAAACCGCATCCTCGAAAACTCTTTAGTCACTCACAGAATGGTGCATTTTCCATTAGGATAAAATCAAATCATTTTTTTTTTTTGAGTCAATCAATTTAGATTTTCTTTAATTTTCCCAATTAAAATAAATAAATTAAAGTGGCGACTCACTTTTCAACTTTCAAATTACAATAAATCATTTTTTTGAAATCACAGCTAGTTCCAATTGCGGAGTTTCTCCCAATGAGA
>CANTUT010000550.1:222500-394532 GCA_947687605.1 Reutealis trisperma | reverse complement strand
CCACTTATGGGATGTGACAGTCCTAAGGTATGGGTAGGCCTAATGTCACCAAAAACTCGTAGAACCCAAAGCTTCTCATACACAGCAACATACCTTAGAGGATAAATTTATATATATCATTCCATATCATTGTCTTTAAGTTTCATTATCAACTTCATACAATTAAAACTTCTTAAGCTAATCATAATTTTACATGTGATATCATATTATTATTCTAAAGCTGCTAAGACCCCATGGAGCATCTAGATTATATACAAAGATTCATAACGTATATACATATATATAATGTTTTAAAAATATTCTTCTTCACTTAACTTCAAGCCTCAAGTGAGGATAAGTACTTGACCTCATTAAATGGACACCTACTTTCTTGTAAAAAAAAATATAGAGAAAATTGGGGTGAGTTGAATACTCAGTGAGTAAAAATTATGCTATCATACTTATGAGGCAGAGATTACAACTTGGGCTCATAAGAACAATGGGCATTGTAGGGAAAATAATATTTACAATACCACTTGGAATCATACTTGTGATGCATGACATTTTTCACGACATGACTTGTTAATGAAATGCACTTGCAAATGTACATGAAGGTCTATAAGCTTCCTTGCAAGCTTATTAAAATAGAGGCTCCCTTGTCGAGCATGCTACTGGTTGGTATTCATACATAGGTCCTATGAAATGATACTTCATGTACTTGATGAACTTGATATTTGAATTACTTGATGAACATGATGCATGAATCACATGATGCACTTGACATATAAGTTACTTGATGCATGAGTCATGTAACACTTACATAGACCGTGTTAAGGGGTAAATGATATTTAAGCTTTAAAGAAAATTAAATATCAAGATAGGAATCAAGAATGTCATCGCCCATAAGAATCTTAAGGATATCAATGAACTTTTAAGGTCAACAAGTAATAGAATTCATGGAAATAGTTCATAAGCATAATAGTTTAATAGTTACTTACCTTAGCTATATTGCTTTCAGTACACACTTATCCTTTCAATATAATCAACTGCAATGTCCCTCAACCTCTTGATTTTCACCTCCTTGCTATCCCTCAGGCACCTTTACACAACCAACACATATATACTTTAAGTTTAATTTTCATATATAAACACATCACAACATTGAAACTGAAAATCTGCTTATAGTTTTTTTCCTGACCTAGCCTCCTTACTCCTACTATATATCATGTTATACTACTCCAATTTCCTTTATTTTTTATGATTGGAAAGATAACATACAAAGGTACAACATACTAAACTTTCAGCTCATTCTAGATCTCACACAAAATTTGGTGTAATTTCAAATCATGCCCTGCATTACTGTCCTAGATAGACTGAACTATTCCCAATTTTTCTACTATAACTTCCTATTTCCTTAGTAAAATGCTACATTTCTTTCACTTAATTAAAATAACATCCATAAATTATTTTATCTATTTTGACCATGACCCAGTTCTGTCTTTAAGGTTCTCAAACTTGGGCCCCAATCTCAGGCTGCAGACTAGACTTAGGTGCAGGGTCAGTCTCAGTTTAGGCTCTATATCTCCTAAAATTTTTGAATTTGGGCAAGCCATTTAACAAGCACGTATTAGACATAATTATCTACAACTTTCTAGTTTTTCTCAAGACCAAATTCAGACTCTAAGGTCTCTGAATTGGAGCCTAAAATTCCAGCAGTCAACTCCTCAATAAACCAACCCTAGGTTTTTTTGCATTAACCCTTGTTGTCTTTACCTTAACTCTAATTCTCCTTACTTAAATATCCTCAATTCAATTCTTTTATTCCATCCTTATCTCAAACAACCATCTCTCTTTCATTACTTCTTCAAACCAAATCCATAAATCAAGCAAGAGGTAGAATTTTTCAAAGAAAACATAACATATTTAAGCAAAAGCATGAAACCAATAAGTTTAATTCTTGAACTTATCTCAACTTAGCTTTCTTGCTCCCTCTCCTCCTTCTCTCGTTGCTGTCATTCTCTAGTGCCTTCTGAATTTTTTATTTTTTTTTTTGTACCTAAGCTAAATGGTGAACTTGTAAAAAGGTGGCTTGAACTTATCCTATTTGCATACTTTCTTTTTCTCTTTTTTTTTTCTTATTGTTTTATGTATGACCAAAATTGAAATTATCCATTTCATTATTTTCCCTTAGATTTTTGGTAGCCACCTCTATTATAATTATTTTATTATTTATTTTATTATTTCTTTTTTTTTTTGCAAATTAAAAGTCAAAGTTATGATTATATATTTTCTCTAAATCTCAAAATTGCCATTTCTTAAGCTTAATTACCCTAAATCATCAAACTATTGTCTTTAATATTTTTCTTGAGCTTAATTACCCTAAATCATCAAACTATTGTCTATTAATATTTTCAACTTAATTTTTAAGGATTTAAGACTATAATTAATTATTCTCTCATCCAATTCTCCTAAAGCAAAACCTAAAAAAAATCACAAAACCGAAATTTATCTGTTTCGCATTTATCGTATTGATTTTCAGACTTGTATCCAATTTAGGTTTTAGGTTCCTAATTCTCTATTCTTTTCCTTAGTTTCTCCATTCTAATTAGTTCTAGACTACTCTCTGGTCTCTGATGACCTATGAACACTTAGGGTATAACACTCTTCACTCCTTTAACAAAATTCATCCTCGAATTTTCTTACAATCAACTAGATATGTCATGTGCCTATATTATATAGATTAAACTATATCTCTTTGTTCTCATTACTAATGACTTTTAATCATAAAATATCTTAATTCCATGTAAAAATAATACCCGCCACATTATCGTTTCCTGGTTGCATCTCTTGTCGACCAAGGGCATACATTCTTACTTGTCCTCTATTGCCCACTGCCTGCCTTGCTTCAACAAGTTGCCCTTGACCTCTAGCTCAACCTTCCACACTTCTTGCATATGCTCTATTCATTTGTACTGTAGATTGCAAAGCAATAGTTACACCTTGTTGTCCTTTCCATAAAGGATAATCTTTGATAAAATGGCCTGACTGCCTGCACTTAAAGCATAGTCCTGTGAGAAACCTACAGATACCCTCATGCCTCTTCCTACAGGTGGAGTAGATAGGACGATCATAACCTTGTTATACAGACCCTGATATAGTATCAGCCACTAAAGCAGAGGCTATCAAAGTACCTCTAGGTTGACTCCAATTTTGACCTCCTTGAGGTTGACCTTGATTTGTACTTGCAGATAAATATCCAACCACTCTCACTTGTGAACCACTCCCTATTCCTTTATTATAACCACCTTGACCCTTACTCCTATCCTTCGACTTTTGTTCCTTTTCAACTCTATCTTCCTTGCTTTTCATCTCCATTTGTTTTGCTCTATCAATCAACTTTGACAATGAAGTGAATTCAATTACACATAAACTATTATGCAATGATACAATCAACCCTCGTCAGAATCTCTTGATTCTTGCAGCTTTAGTCAAGACTATCTCCATAGCATACTTGCTCAATTTGTTAAATTCTCTTGCAAACTTTGTCACTGACATTTCTCTTTACTTCAGTTTTTCAAACTTAGCAACTCAATTTTCCCTCTCTCCTGCTAGAAACTCATCCATCATTTCTTGCTTAAATTGTTCCCAAGCATATGGAGCATCACTATACAATCTATTTTCAACAAAGTGTTGAAACCACCCCCAGGCATCTTCTTTCAATAATAATCCCACTAGTTCTGTCACTCATGCATCAGAACATGGCAATCTCCTTTCTACATTTTCCACGGCTTCTATAAATCCTAGTGGCTCTTCACCATCCTCACCATGAAATTCTGGTAATCCCATCTTCATAAAACTTGTCATCGAAACACGTCTATCATTCAGTACCCTTCTGGCCACCTGCCTCAGAATCTGAGCATTTTCTGGTGCATGTGATGGAGCATCCTCAGGTTGTTGTTGTCTAGCTTGTCTTAACTCATGAACCTCTCTTCGTAGCTCTCAAAGTTCTTCCATCACAGCATCATCTTCTACTTGAGGAACCTGTTGATCATCTTCTTGCACTCACAACCAGACTTGAGGTGGTTCCATTGCTCCTTCTATAGGTTCTTTATGTTGTAATGTTGCAGCCGAAGCCACTTCCAAAGCCACTCATCTTCCTGGACGAGGTGGTCCCCTCCTAGGCAGCATGCTATACCACAATTACACATAAATCTTAAACACGTCCTTACCTTTAATACTACAACCCAAATCATACAAATCTTTCATAATAACTAAGTTATACTTGCAATCAAAATTTAGGAAGAGAGTGTAATGGGCACGGACAATGCAGATTTAAACTTAATGATGGATCTCAATTGACAATAAGGACATCCTATGCTTTATGGTTCTTCTTATATCTTAAGAGACTTACTTGTATACATTTTTTTTTTAATATGTTTGCTCTGATACCACTTTTGTCACATCCCACTTATGGGATATGACAGCCCTAGGGTATAGGTAGGCCTAAAGCCATCGAAACCTATAGAACCCAAAGCTTCTCATTAACACCAACATATCTTAGAGGCCAAATTTATACATATCATTCCATATCATTGTCTTTAAGTTCCATTATCAACTTCATACAGTTAAAAGTTCTTAAGCCAATCATAATTTTACATGCGATATCATATTATTATTCTAAAGCTGTTAGGACCCTATGGAGCATCTAGATTATATACAAAGATTCATAATGTATATACATATATATAATATTTTAAAAATATTCTTCTTCACTTAACTTCAAGCCTCAAGTGAGGATAAGTACTTGAGCTCATTAAACAGACACCTACTTTCCTATAAAAAAAATATAGGGAAAATTAGGGTGAGTTGATTACTCAGTGAGTAAAAATTATACTATCATACTTATGAGGCAGAGATTACAACTTGGGCTCACAAGAACAATAGGAATTGTAGGGAAAATAATATTTACAATACCACTTGGAATCATACTTGCGATGCATGATAATTTTCACGACATGACTTATTAATGAAATGCACTTGCAAATATGCATGAAGGTCTATTCTTTTCCTTAGTTTCTCCATTCTAATTAGTTCTGGACTACTCTTTGGTCTTTGATGACGTATGAACACTTAGGGTGTTACACGAGGAATGGAAGAAAGATCATAGGATAATAAAGTCTGCTACAACATCTAAGAATCGCCATTCTGAATCAGAGGGTAAGGGTAGTAGGCCATCCTATCATACGGGTAGTTCTATCTCCCATGAGGAGAATCGCCATAGATTGGTTAGTATATATTCTAATTTACTGTATAAGTACAAATTTTGTACATGTTCCTATTTGTGAAAAATATAAATTTTAAATACTTTGTAATGTTTCAAAGGCTTCTAAATTGGGATAAGATCCACTGCTGATGGAGATTTTCATCCGCACTCATACTAGGAAGGCCGATGGAAGTTTTGTTGATTGTCGCTCAAAGGTAGTCCATGTAAGTCTAAAATTTTATTTATTAGTCTAATTCATTTGTGGAAATTTTGTTTATATAACTAAATTTTTTTCTAATGATGGAAATAATTCAAATTTTTAAAACTTTATAATTTATTTTTTTATAATATTTTAGCTTGTAATTTTAAAAAATAATAAAAAATATGTGCAACTTTTTTATAGAACTAAAATTTGTTAATTAAATTATTTAATAGGATGAGATTGTGAGATTGCATGGAGAGATGTTTTAGCCAACCCCATAATCTGATTAGCTAGCTATTGCTGATGAGTTGGAGCTATACTTGAGAGCTATTGGAGGAGAGAACAAGAAGAAAAGGATTTGCAAAGTCGGTTCTTATGCATCTTCATATTATGGACATTCGAGTGGTAGCTCATCTTTTGCTACTTACCCACCATATGCTCCTCCTTCTGCTCCTTCCTAGCCAAGTGATGAACAAGATATGATTCGATTGATTTCAAATCTAGGAGTTTGAAAGGTAATTTAACAACAGTTACAAAGGATGATGTCAAAGAGAGAACAAGAGTTCACGAAACAACTTCATCGCCTAAAGAGTTTTATGATTGCAAGAGGCCTGAATCCTATTTTATTTGTTCAGAATGATCCTATGAGTAATGATGATACCACTGCTGATGATAATACTATTGCTGATAACCATGCATCTAATGTCCATCTCATACTAATGAGTAAAGTGATTAGGAGGATGATTTAGGACCCCATTATTAGTATTTTCCTACTTATATTGCTACTCTTTTATGATTTATAATTTATGGCTATTACTTTTTTATGATTTATAACTTAAGTTAATATTTTATTACTAATTATATTTTTAATATTATATTAATATTGTTAACATTGTTGAAACATATTAGTATATAAATATAAATATAACGTATATAAATTTGTAATAATATAATCATAAATAAAAAAAATATTTATGAAATACATTTGCGACGAATTTGGGATGAAAACTAAACAATAAAGTTTTAAGTAAAATATTGTGATGGAATATATGGATAATTGTGATGAAATAAATTTTTAATTATAAATTACGACAATATTGTGATAGGATATTTTGTCGTAATTAAACAGTGACAAAATTTGTTAAATCGGGGAGGGATTTTTTTGAAATTTAATTCTAATCTCCAATAGATCAGCTAGTAATTAGCGACTAATCATCAATGGAAATTCCATCACCGAATTTTGCAACAAATTTTAGCATGAAAATTTTTATCGTAGATTACTGACAGATTAGTCGTTCCATCACAAAAAAATCAACGACTATGATTATAATGACAAAATTTATCCATTGCAGTTCTGCCGCTGATTTAGTTTAGCAATGGATTTTTGTAACTTAGCGATGAAAAATTCTGTCACTAAATAGCAATTTTCTAGTAGTGACACAATTGACTCCAATTTATTAATTTTCAATTAATTTACCCAATGATAAAATCACTAGCCTCGAATCAAGTTGAGCACAAAGACTAGATTTTTAATTAAATAATCTAAATTTGGCTTTTAAGTTTAATTTGACTTAGGAAAAAGATTAATTTTATGAATGACACTTATAGGATGATAATTATAAATAAAATGCATGAATATGGCATAATATAGATACATGGGAAAATTGAAGAGCAAATAAAGTAAATCATCTATAAATCAAGAAAAGTGTTTCCTCTAGTCCTTATGGATTCTAGGGGAACCATATAATCACTTCTTAATTACAAAAATAAATAAATAAATGACTATAATTGAAAGCAATGGGAAAATGAAATTAATTTTGGGATTGGATTTGAGATTTGGATTTAAATTCCAAACATACCTATGTACCCCATTGAATGATGATCAAAACTCACATAGTTCGATCCACGATTATGTATAGGGGTTTAAGAGTTTATTAGATTGATTTTGGTTTAGGTGTTCTAAGAGTGAAAAAGGCTGATACCTTTGCTTTTGGTGGATAGAAAGTTTTACTAAACCAAAGTTCTATTTTATTGGGATCGAGTGATTAGATTGATTGAGAGATTAATTAATTAATTAAAATGATTAATTAACTAATTAATGTGATGAAATGGATGGATGGATTAATTAATTAAATTGGATGAGGTGGCTTAAAAAAAGGATTAATTTTATTTTAAAAAAAAGGTGATTAATTAATTAATTAAAAAGATTGATTAATTCATTAATTGTGTGATTATTTTAATTTTACAAAAAAGAGTTTTAGTTAATTAAAAGATTAATTAACTTGGTTAGGGTAATATAATTAATTAATTAAAAAGATTAATTAATTAATTAGAGAGTGGTTTGAGGGAGAAGAAAAGAGGAATTAGAAAATAGTTATCAACTCTAACTCAAAGAGGTAAAGAGAAATGAGAAATGGAGGGAAGTTATTTTTAGGAAAAGTGAGTGAGGATAGTTTAGGAATTGAAAAAGTGAAAAGACCAAAAGAATAGGGCTGAAAAGAGTTAAAAAAAATGGGTTGAAAGGGGAAAAATGGACATTTTGGCACAAGGGGGACCACAAGAGCAGATCTGCATAGAACCTAGTGTAGATTCATGCTAGTGTCTGCTCAAATCAGTGTAATGTTGGCATGGCAGCCTTATGGATTTGCACATATCTTATGCAAATCCGCACTAGGCCTATACGACTCAAACTTTTTTTTTTTTTTAAAGATTGATTGGTGTTTTGTGTTTAAGAAATTTGGGTGTCTAGGTAGCAATATATTTGATGGCTAAAAAAAATTTCTTTCAGAACCCCCCACCTGCTAACCAGTTAGTGGGACTACTGTAACAGCTTTGTGTAGCACATTAAACTTAGCAGGTACCAAGCTGTGGCTGGATGATGAGAATGCAAAATTAAGGATTCACAACCACTTGCCAAGATTTAGGGAAAATCCAATTTAGGTCATCAATTAAATGAATCAGCTTTTCAATTCATCAATTTAAAAGATAAACATCATATTAAATTAATTTACATAATTCATAAACCTAGGTTTTGTAACCCCCCTTAAGCTAAATGCTAGAATAGAAAAATAGAATATTCAATTTTTTTTGTAGGAAAACTTGAAGTTACCCTTACTTTAGAAAATACATATGAATTTTGTATGAACCAAAACTTGAATCACTCTCCCATAATTCCTAGGGACGCCAAACCTAGGAGGAAGAAAAAGAAAATATTCAATGAACAAGATAGAAAAAAGCAAGGATTGAGACTTATGGATTTGGATGGAAGAGGTTTTATAAAGAAACTTACCTTGAAAACTCTCTCCCTCCTGCTCTCTCAATGTGGATGAATGATGTGTTTTGGTGGGAAGAGATTGTTTTCTTAAGTTTTTAGGTTAAAAAATTATAAGATGCTTTTATATAAATAAGGCTAGGATTTTAGGTGAAAAGGTCCAAAATATCTTAATGAATTAAAAGGAGGGACTTTTAGAATTAGGGTTTATGGTCAATCTATAATTAAATATTTTTGAAGAAGGATTTTTAATATTACTTTACACTATTAGACTAGTATAATGACAGTGACACTTTCCTAATTTGTATAGACAAAATATGCACCCAAAAGATTACTCTTTTTTTTTTTTTTCATAAATAGTTTTTCTCTACATATGGAACGATGGGATTCCCTAATCATATGATCATAATTCAAAATTCATGTAACTCCCAATTATACATAATTTAACACAATTATTCCAACACTTATACATCATACATAGTTAATTATCAAACATAGTGATATAATAACACTGAAAAGTCAAATCATAAATAATGCAATATTAACATAGTAAAAACTAAATTACTGACACCAAGTATCTATAACACAAAAAAGTTCAAGCAAAAATACCATGTAGACATTCCATATAGGATATAGGGTATTACAAAACTAGTAGAAGAGAGAGAGAGAGGGAGAGGGAGAGAGAGAACGTGATTGTCAGTCCAATCCACAGTCGTCTAGCCACTGCACATCGATACACCTTAACTAGGAGATAGCCCAATTGCCAATGAGTCTACTGGTAGAAGCTCGCCGCCAATGGCCCTTAAAATTTGTTGCACACTTTTTTTCATTATGTGCCCAGCTAGATGTTTTTCGAGCTGATTTCTATCTGCTCTGACTTCCATTTCTAATGAGATTTGTACAGTCAAGCTCCTTTTCTCATAAGCTTTCAATTGATACCCATTTTATCTAAGATGGTTAAGTTTTATTTTTTTTTATTGAACTCGACTAGACCAAGGCTACCAACACTGATATTCGATGATCTATGATGAGTGAAGGAGAGTGATTTGTATTTTTAGATTTACCATGCTAAAAAGAATCCATGAATACATGTTCTATCACAAACTACAGGCTATAATAGTTTTTCGATGATTTTTTTTACAACCTTCTGGTAAGTCATTTGATAGTTTAGAACTAGTTATAATCATTTAATTGGATAATTCCATATGATTAAGTTAATATTGAGATATGATTGTTAGGAAGGCTTAAGAACTGAGAAATTAAGCTTAAGAACTGAGAAATTAAGTTATATAGTTAATGTTCCTAAAATCATAATTGATATATAAATTCCAGATTTCAAGTGTAGGCATAGGTGAGCTGAAGATCAGATGAGCTGCATGTAATTGACATTGAGTAATAGGATATAACGAGTAAGGTATATTATGAAGTGCATGTTTGTAATTCTTTCTGCTCCATTCTTCATTGTATACTACATTTGTTCATAAGGTCAGTTAAATCGAAGCTAAATTCTTTATTTATACATCATCATAAAATGATGAAACCCTTAAAATGTGAACTTGTTATTGCTATTGTCAAGGCCACTTAGGCCGAAGCCATTTGTATGTAATACCAATGCCATTTGGATTAAAGAGCCATTTGTATCATATTGACGAGGCCAGTAGGGTCAAAAACCTATCTCATGTGTTAATGATTTCCTTGAAGCAATTTAGGCTAACTTATTAATGTTTATGATATGTTTCCATTAAACCATAACCAAACCTATGACTATATGTAACAGAACTCCTATCTAATAGGGGAAACATTAGACTTTATGCACTTGGTGATGTGACAACCTAGGAAAGAAAGTATCATAGACATGTATTCAAGAAATGTACATTAAACAAAGTCTTACATAGAGAGGGTATTACTATAGGCATGTATTCAAGGATGCACATAAAGTATGATAAAAATATGATATTTTACTATCGTAAGGATGGTGGCATCAATTCTATCCACAAGATGATTGACGTATAAGTAATTGATAGATATGATGCTATGTTCTATTATGACTTCTTATGCTTTAGTTTTCTTCGTTCATGGCACATATATGTATTGGTAATTGAATTTATAATGATTCAATATGTATTTATTCATTGACCATAACGCCCTTTGATATATGTATATGTATGAACTATTGTTCATTGATTCATTGACTATTGTAAACCTCTCATTCATATGCATTTCATAAACTTATTTAGTTGATGACTCACCATATTGTCTGTAAATTTCATGTTATAGATTGAAAAGTATGGCAGAAAGAAAAGTTGAGCTGTATGGCAGGATATAGATAAGTTGAGGTGTATACCAGGACTTCTTGATCTTCCTTCTTCATCAAGATATATATATATATATATATATATATATATATATATATATATATATATATATATATATATATATAACTTTTTCTTGTATCTAGGATGATAGCATATGATGGTTATTGATTTGAAATGATGATTTGTAAGATGTATGTGATTTGGGTTCTGATGTTGGAAAATGAATTATATGTGATTATTTATGATTTTATTGGAGATAGATGGGTTCTATGGGTTTTTTGGTTACTATTACGCATACCCACTTATATCCTAAGACTATCATACTACTACATTTTAGATATCACAAAAAATAATATCATTTAGAAAATTTTAAATTTACATTTAATTAATTTAGAAACGACATAAGATGTCCTTCGGAATATAAAAGCCAAATTAATTATAATAAACTAAATAATATTCGATATTTTCTAATCATTATAATTTAATAGAATTATATTGTATAATTCATGATTAATCAAATGGCACTCTACTAATTTTTTATTTTTTTTTTCAAATGCAACCTTGCAAATCGACACTAGAGCTATGGTACTCTTAATCAGTATTTTAAAAATCAAACTAGTGATCAAACCAGTCAGGCCACTGATTTGGACCGGCTAAATTAGTGGTTTGACCAGTTAAATAAAATCCCCTCACTTCTTTTTTTTTTTTTTTTTTTTTTAGTTGATTTCTATTGATGGAGATTCAACTAGTCAAAAATTGGTTAAAACCTATCAAAAACCAATTAAAGAGTAGTTGAATCAAAAATCTAATTTTTTAATTAAATCGAACCGAACTAACCAATAATTCTCAGTTCAACTAATTGAATTAGCTAGTCCGGTCCAATTTTTAAATCATTGCTCTCAATAAGGATTCTACTTTTTTTGATTTATTTAAAAAATTGGAGAAGAGAAAAAGGTGAGACCCATGAAGCAAGTCGGCACTCTTCAATTGACTAAGAGTTGCAAAATTTGTGACATTTTAAGAAATATTTTTCAAAAAAAAACACAAAATGGTAATTTTTTTTTTTTTTTTTGCCACAAACTGGTAAAAACCCGAAATTAATTGTTATATATATATATATATATATATATATATATACAAAATTTGTGACATTTTAAGAAATATTTTTCAAAAAAAACACAAAGTGGTAATTTTTTTTTTTTTTTTTTGCCACAAACTGGTAAAAACCCGAAATTAATTGTTATATATATATATATATATATATATATATATATATATATATATATATATATATATATATATATATATATATATATATATATATATATATATATATCAGTATGATAAATTTTACAAATATTATTTATAATATTTTAATAATTATTTATTTATTTATTATTATTATTATTATAGTTATATAAAAATTAATTTGAAAAAATATTTAGTAATAACAATTGTTTTATAAGAGGTAATATGATCTATATTTAAATGAGCTATTCATTAGTGGAAAAAAAAAATCAAAATGAAGTCTTTCATATTATTAACATTTTGGACTCCCAACATTATTGTTTTATTTTTTAACTACAAGTATTGATCTAACTGTGCTATGAGCTAAATCTCAACAGCTAAACCAAAATACAATTACATATCCTCTTCTCCCACATTTGATGAGTGTAAATTATGTTACTAATTAAAAGAGTATTTGTTAAGATTAACTCATATAATGTGTTGTTTATGTTTTTGATTTTCTTTATTTTTGTTAACCTTTTAATTTTAAGTTTGTTTTCAAGTTTTCTTAGATTTTTTGGAAGGTTTCAATTAAATTTCAAGGAATTCGTGTCAAGGATAAGGATAATGTTAATTTTGTATCTGTTAGTGTGATAAGTTTTATGTAGTTTGTATTCCATACATCACGTGTACAGTTGTGTATTTGAGTTACATTATAACTCTTTCTCTCACGTAAACCTAATGTAGTAGTAGATAAAACAGAGGCTGCACACTTTGTATTCTATCAGTATTTTGTTAATAACAAATAAACCAGCAGCAGACCTGAATTCACATGGTATCAGAGCCCCCTTCTTTTTTTTTTTTTTTTCTTTATTGAAATTGTGACTAAGCCATCCTTCAATCATGTCTAATGCCTTAATTCCTACCACTGCTACAACAAATTAGCCCACCACAATAACCGACCAGCAATTTGCCATTAAACTGAACTCTAAAAGTTACCTAGCCTGGAAAACTAAGTTCATTTGTCTTCTCAACTATCATGGTCTTCACAGCTATGTTGATGGAACTGAGTCTACACCACAACAACCATCATGTCCACCACTGAAAATCCCCAACCAATCCCCAACCTTGCCTGTACAGTATGGTTTCAAAAGGATCAACTATTGATGTCTTGGTTACTATCATCCTTGTTTGAAGAGGTGTTTCCTTATGTCATAGGACTGACATCTTCCTTCGTAGTCTGGCGAGCACTAGCACGTGCTTTTGGTTCTGTATCTCAGAACTGCCAACTTCAGCTTCACATTGAATTACAAGAACTCAAGAAGTATGATTTATCTGTTTCAGCCTATTTTCAAAAGGCAAAGTCGCTAGCTGATGAATTAGCAGTCACAGGACGTACCATGTCTCCCACCGAATTTAATGCAATTATTTATCTCAATCTAGGTAACGAATATCATACTATAATCACTACTCTCAATTTATGACCTGCACCTGTAAGTTTTGAGGAATTGCATAGCCAATTAATGTCACATGAAATTTTGATCAAAAGCATGACTGAAAATCCCATAGCTAATTTAGCAATTCGGCCAACTCACTATTCTAGACCACAGCATCATCCACAGTCTGCTTTTCAGGATTTTCGACCAGCAAACAGAAGACCCAGGGGTCCGTGTCAGATATGTGGGTACAAGAACCACATGGCTAATCGTTGCCGTCGTCGCTATTAGCCGCGTCAACCACCACAGCAGTTTGGTCCTCAAGCCAATTATGCTTGGCATGGACAGCCATCCAACTATTCCGGACCATATTCAACAAGTTCCTATGCACCTACAATGGCTGAATTGGTTGCTGGGTGGCATCCTGACACGGGTACTAATCACCATATGACGGCAGATTCTTCAGTTCTTTACGACATGGAAAAATATGATGGTATGGATCAAGTAAAGGTAGGAAATGGTCAGGGATTATTAATCTCTAATAAAGGTATGTCTACTATTCTTTTCGATCAACCTAAAAAATCATTAATCTTGAATAATGTTCTTCATGTTCTAAGACTTCTTAAACCACTTTTATCTGTTTATAAGTTCACTAAAGAAAACAATTGCTTCATGGAATTTTGGCCTTATAATTTCTTTGTCAAGGATCAGAAGAGTCGGGCAATCCTGTTGCAAGGCCGGAGCACTGATGATGGGTTGTATTTACTGCCAAACAAGCAGAAGCAGGCGTTCTTGGCTGAGAGTGCGACAATTCAACATTGGCATGCTAGACTTGGTCACCCACATTAAAAAGTTGTTTCAAAAGTCACCCACATTAAAATGTTGTTTCAAAAGTTTTAGCTGAAAATAATTTTTCTTCTTCTAAATCAAATTTTGTTTGTTCTGCCTATAAACTTGGCAAATTATCTACGATTCCTTTTGCTTTGGTAGAGTATCATAGCTCTAAACCGTTTGAAATAATTCACTCTAATGTTTAGGGACCATTCCCTGTTTTATCTAATTTGGATTTTTGTTACTTCATTTTATTTATTGATGATTATACTCAACTTTCTTAAAAATAAAAGTGAAGTTCATACTAAATTCCTTCAGTTTGAGGCAATGGTCACAAGCTAGTTTAATTCTAAAATTTTTAGCTTTCTACTCAGACTGGGGAGGTGAATACCAGAGATTAAATGCATATTTTCATACTACTGGTATAGTTCATCATCGTATTGCCTATCCATCTACGCATGAACAAAATGACCTTTCCAAATGAAAAATTTGTCATGTTGTAGACACAGACCTTACACTATTAGCACAAGCACAAGTTCCATTTAAATTTTGGCATTTTGCTTTCCAAACCGGTGTAAGTCTTATAAATTACATGCCTACTCTTTTTCTTCAAAATAAAAGTCCATTCAATGTTCTACTAAACAAAACACCCAATTGTCACGATCTAAAAGTTTTTGGATGTGCCATTTATCCTTTATTGTGTCCTTACAATAAACTCAAATTTTCATTTCGCAGTAAAAAATATGTTTACTTAAGACCTTCTCCAACTCATTGTGGTCATATGTGTCATGATTTATGTTAATCAAGGGCTTGAAATAGAGAACATTTAGAACATAACATCTCTCATTCTTTTTTTATTAAACTCAGCTGCTTATATAGCAGTAAACATTACAAGAGAGAACAACTTTTTTACCAAAAATATCACCTAATACATCAACAGCCATACCTTACTTTTTCTAGACATTTCTCCTTAAGTTAAGGAGAATCATACATTTTCAACTAAACATAGATTATTTTAATACATACTACATAGACAAGATTTTTCCATAAGCTTCTAGAGTATCATCAAGAAAAATCTCATAACATTAACACTCCTCCTTGAGATTTTTCTGAGATACTCCTAGCTTCTTCCTTAAAGCTTGAAATCTGCTCTTTGCAAGAGCTTTGGTCAGGATATCAGCTAATTGATCTTCAGTACTGCAATAGACAAGCTTAATCTTTTGATTCCTTTCTGCTTCTCTTATTGAATGAAATTTCACTTTGATATGCTTGGTTCTCCCATGCTGGACTGGATTCCTTGCAATAGCAATGGCAGATTTGTTGTCACAATGAATGACTGTTAGTTCAATCTATTCATGATCCAAATCCTGCAGAATTTTTCTAAACCAAATTGCTTGATTTGCAGTAGTGGCAGCTGAAATATACTTTGCTTCTGCTGCAGATTGAGCCACCACATCTTGCTTTTTTGAACATCATGAAATAGGACCTATACCAAGAGAGAATAGATAACTAGAAGTGCTTTTCATATCCTCTAAACAGCCAGCCTAATCACTATCTACATAACCTTTAAGTTTTGCTTCAATCTTTTTTGAATAAAGAACACCATAGTCTGCAATACCTTTGATGTACTTCAACACCTTTTTTGCTATGGCTAGATGAGTTTCACTTGGAGAATTCATGAATCTTGATAGCAAGCTTACTGAAAACACAATATCTGGTCTCATAGCAGTCAAGTACAATAAGCTTCCTATCAAGCTTCTGAAAACTCTTGCATTAGTTTTCTTGCTCCCATCATCTTTTGCTAACTTCTCATTTTGAGACAATGGAGTTACTACAGCCTTGCAATCTATCAAATTAAATTTCTTCAATACATCAAGAGCATATTTATGCTGAGAAATGAAAATTCCATTACTGCCTTGGTGAATCTCCATTCCAAGAAATAATTCATCAATCCCAAATCCGACATTTCAAATTCTTGCTCCATTTCAAATTTGAACCTCTTCAGAAATTGTGAATCATTTCCTGTCACAAGAAGATCATCCACATATAGAGATACAATTAGTTTTTTTCCATTAGAGCATGATTTTACACATAAAGTGGCTTCATTTTCACTCCTCCTGAATACTTATTGGATCAAGTAAGAGTCTATTATGCTATACCAGGCCCTTGGAGCCTGCTTTAACCCATACAAAGCTTTGTTTAGCTTGTAGACTTTATCTTCATGACCTGCAATTACAAAACCTTCAGGCTGATGGACATATATCTCCTCCTCCAACAAACCATTTAAAAATGCTGATTTGACATCTAGATGATACACTTCCCATCCATTTTGGGCTACTAGAGAGAGAATTAATCTAATTGCGTCATGCCTAGCTACTGGTGCAAAAGTGTCACTATAATCCACACCAGCCATCTGTGCATATCCCTTCACAACCAACCTAGCTTTATGCTTGAAAATTAAACCATCAGGATTCAACTTTGTTCTAAACACCCACTTGACACCAATGACATTTCTTCCTTTAGGTTTGTCAGTGAGTTCCCAAGTTTGATGTCACTCAATCATTGTCATTTCATTCTCCATAACAAGCTGCCATTCTGGAAATTGAGAAGCTTCTTCAAAATTAACTGGTTCAATCAATACCAGATTGCGTTTCTCATAAATCTCAGACAGAGATTTGGTTTTGAGCATTGGAGAATCAGGTTCTGATTCGATATCTTCAATATCTACATCAAAAGCACCATCATTCATACAATAAAAAATTGTTGAACTTGAGCCTTGTTGATTTGCATTTGATTTTTTCTCCACCTGCCCTTTTTCCCAATTCCAGTAAGCAACTTCATCAACCTGCACATCTCTAGAAATCATCATTTTCTTTGACTACAAATTGTAAATTCTATAACCCTTAGATTAAGCAGCATATCCAAGGAAAATACCCATCTCAGCTTTTTGATCAAGCTTAGTTCTCTTGGTAGTAGGAACATGAGCATAACATATAAAACCAAAGACTCTAAGATGCTTCGCTGAAGGTTTAGTACCAAACCAAGCTTCAATTGGAGTCATACCTTTCACAGATTTTGTAGGAAGCCTGTTAAGAAGATAGACTGCAGTGTATACAGCCTCTGCCCAGAACATTTTTGGTAAATTTTTCTCCATCATCATACACCTGGCCATCTCAACCACAGTTCTATTTTTTCTTTCAGAAACACCATTTTGCTGTGGTGAGTAGCTCACAGTCAACTGGTGATTTATTCTAGTTAACTCACAAAACTTATCAAATTCATTTGATGTGTACTCCTTGCGATTGTCTGACCTCAAGGCCTTGATTTTACATCCACTTTGGTTTTCAACAATTGCTTAATGATGGAGAATAGAAAGACAAGAAACTTCAAATTCAAGGATTCAAGCATAGAATTATGTGTTAGATTTAATATGGGATTTATTGGAGAAATTATAAAGTAATTTTAGCCTTTTTAGAATTATAATAGGTATATTTATATAATACAGCTGCTAGTTCATTACTTTAGGTATTAAGGGTATTTCTGTAATTTCTAGAATTGCTGGAACAGTAGGGTTTTTTATTATTGTTATTTTGCAGTCCTTATTTAGGAGTTTTAGTAGATTTAGCATAGGTTTAGTATTTCCTAGTTAGTATTAATTTGTTTTTCTAGTTGGAAAGCTAGTGTAGGATTCCTAATCCAAACATGCTTTGGATTAGTTTCAACTCTATAAATACTTAGACTTGTAACCATAATTAGACAACTTTCAGATTCAATAAAATAAACCCTGCATTATTGCTAAGAATTATGTAACTCAATTCAACCCTAGGTATGACTCCTAGACCTTCTAAGTGTGACTCTTAGAATTTTTTTCCCTTTTTCCCTTTACTTATCTCTAGTTCCTGTCAAATCGGCCCTAGTTTTCAATTTTAACCCCTTAATTTCTGAAAAATTCAAAGTAGAACAAATTATCTAAATCTGTCCTGCATCAATTTGGTATCAGAGCAAATAATGCAGGGTTTATCTATTGTGAATGGTCATGGGCTTGACGGGGGGTGTCAAGGATAAGGATAATGTTAATTTTGTATCTATTAGTGTGATAAGTTTTATGTATTTTGTATTCCATACATCACATGTACAGCTGTGTATTTGAGTTGCATTATAACTCTTTCTCTCTTGTAAACCTAATGCAACAATAGATAAAACAGAGGCTGCACACTTTGTATTCTATCAGTATTTTGTTAATAACAAATAAACTAGCAGCAGACCTGAATTCACAATTCACAATTCAAAAGTTCAAAATTCATTTGAAATGAAGTCAAAAGTATGAAAGAAGCAAAAAAGGTAAAAAAGAAGAGCGATGATGCACGACCATGCATGACCAATGTGCATGGGCATGTACCATGAACATAAATTTGCTTTTATTTAAAGAGTGGTCTAGATGAATAATGAGTGTGCATCAAAGATGCATGGCCATGCATGATCATGCATAATTTTTTTAGATATGTCTGGAACAATTTGCGAAGCCAAAGAGAGGAAACAATGATACACTATCATGTAAGGTAGGCATGCATGGTCGTGCAAAGTAGGCATGCATGGCCGTCCATTCCTGTCAAAGGTCCATTTTTATTTTTATTTTTATTTTTATTTTTATTTTTATTTTTATTTTTATTTTTATTTTTATTTTTATTTTTATTTTTATTTTTATTTTTATTTTTATTTTTATTTTTATTTTTTTTTGCAATTTTCTCCTTATTATTCTCCACTTTAAGAGCTAATTTGTACTTCAATTTTTCCTAGATTCTAAAAGCTTTCTAAGCTTTCTAGACCTAGGATCTTTTATCTATAAATAAAGGAATTATCTCCATAGTTTGAAAGAAGTTTTCTATCGAGTTTTATAGTCTAATAACTCTTTATACATTAGTTTACAAGCTTTTAATAGTTGTATTTGAAGATTCATCAAGGAAGGTTCTTAATATTAAAGATTTGGAGTTCCAATTCACTCAAGAGTTTCTCCTTAAACTTTGTTACTTTTACTCTTTGAATCAATAATAAATGTTTTTGATTTTGCTTTAATTTTAGTTATTGATTTAATTATTTATTACTTCTTAATTATGAGTAACTAATTTTCTTATCTAGAATTTAAATATAATCTCTTGATTTGCCTATTGTTATCTATTTTTAATTGATTGGATTTTTTATTATTAAAACTAATCTATTGTCTAAGGCCTTAATTCTTGCATATAACTAATCACTATTTGCATGTTAATGATATTGTGTGAAGTAACGAGAGTGTAAGTATAATATTGGTTCATTAAAGCATTAGACCTAGGATATGTACTGCTTAGAGATAAGAGCATTCCTTTATGATTGTTAAAAGTATTTCCATGAAACTTAATGAGTTTGTGTTAATTGCTTATAATAATGAGATTATACATAAGGTTAACATAAATACTTATGTTCTGTCTTGAGAGAGAACATCATATAATTTAGGAAAATATAATCATCAATTCCAACACAATAAAATCAACTACAAAACATAGAGAAGTCATAGATAGTCAATTGATGAAGTCTCAATTCTAAGTTTTTATCATATATTAAATTTACCTTTTAAGTTTTCTAATATTTGTTTTAATTTTCTTCTTCACAACTGAATCAATTTTCTACATAATAAAGTAATTCATAATTTTGGCTCTAATCACTTCTTCCCTATGCAATTGACTCTCTACTTAATAACTATATTACTCGTTAATGATTTTTGCATTTAGAGATTTAGTGCAATAAGTTTTGAGTGTTGTTGTTGGGAAAGGCAATTGTGGCAATATCAATACCATTGAATTACTCTATTACTTTAGATTTTTCTTTTATTTTTAATTTTATTTTTGCTTTTGTTTGGTCTCTATCCTAGATTTCGAGGTATTTATAATATATGATCCAAACGCGAAAATTAAAGGAATTTGATCCTAAAATTGAGTGTAGGTGCAAAGTTTTGAATAAAGCCAAGAAAGGAAGAATTAAAAAGGTGAAAAACGACAAAGCCAAGGAATAAGAGGCTTTGGAAGAAGAAAGAGCTAAATAATGAACATTTAAGGAATTTGAAAGCGAGGAAAGAGATTGCCAACGATAATGCGAAGAATGCTTTGAGTGAATTTGCCATGACTACTTCTCAAATGTGGCCTAACATTGAAAGGCCAACCATTGCAGCAATAAAAAAGATGGTCCAATAATTATAGTTTGGGAGAGGAGTCATAAAAGATGCCAATGCTTCATAAATTTCTTAGAGCTTTGTGATACTTTCAAGATGAATGGCGTTACTGATGATACCATTAAATTAAGGCTATTCCCATTCTCTATAAGGTATAAATTGCATATATGACTCAACTCTCAAGCTATTGGTTCTATTATCATATGGGAAGAACTTACAAAAGCTTTCTTATTAAAATATTTACCTAGAAAGGCTTCTATGATTCACAATGTCATTAAACTTCACACGATTTGATGGAGAACCCCTTATAAAGCTTGGGAGAGTTTTAAGAAATTGCCCACATTATGGAATTTCTAAGTTTTGATAGTGTAAACTTTCTATAATGGTCTTTCAAATCAAATAAGGAGCATTATTGATGCAATTACTAGGGGAGCTCTCATGAACAAAAATACTATTAATGCTTGTGGCTATTTGAGGAGATGACAACCAATAACTACCATTGGCCCAATGAAAAAGGTATAACAAGGAGAGTTGCGAATGTTCAGCATGACAATAAGCACAATCTTATTACTGCCAAGGTTGATGCTATTGCCAAGACATTGGAGTGTGTGAACTTAAATGATATATCTAATCATTCAATGGTTTGTGAGTCTTGTGGGGGTAATCATCATAGTGCAGAATGCCATGGAATTGAGCAAGCATAGTTTATTCAAAGGCAACAAAATAATCCTTATTCTATCACTTATAATCCAGGATGGAGGAATCACCCTAACTTGTTTTAGGGGAAATCAAAGGAACCAGTGCAAAAACTAATGACAATCCTACCAATCCAACTATCAAGGAAGGAGCCATAATTATGCACATTTGTAAGAAGGTAAGTTATTTGTAAAAGCAACTTTAGAAAAGTTCATCAATATTACTGCAGAAAGATTTGAGAAGATAGACTAGTGATTTGAAAAGTTGGAAGTTAGGATGGATCAAATAGCTAGCCAAAATAAAATTTTAGAGATACATGTGGGTCAATTGGCTAGTTTATTAAACACAAGAGCCAAAGATACTTTGCCAAGGCAAATTTAAGTGAATCCAATTAAGCATTGTAAGAGAATTACTATGAAAATCTATAGGCAAGTAAAAGTAGTGGATGGTGAAAGCAATATGGTAGGTGATGTGCAACAAAGTACTATTCTTAAAGATACTTCCTCTGAGTAAGAAAATAAAGATGAAGAAGAGAAAAAAGAAGTGTCTACACCACAATTTCAGCTATATATGTCTCTCATTCCTTTTCTTCAAAGATTGAAAATAACCAAATTGGACAAGCTCTATGAAATATTTTTAAATGCATTTAACCAACTTCATATTAACATTTATTTTGTAGATATCTTAGCTCAAATGTCTAAATATGTCAAGTGTCTTAAGGATCTATTGTCCAACAAGTAAAATTTGGAAGAGATGTAGATGATTCCAATTACTAAGGAGTGCAGTGCAATAATCCAACATAAAATTCCACTAAAGTTAAAAGATTTAGGGTGTTTTTCTATCCCATATGCTATTGATAGTTATAATTTTGATAAAACTATGTGACTTAGGTGTAAGTATAAGTTTAATGCCATTGTCTATTTAGAGAAAATTGAAGTTCAGAAAGTTAACACCTACTGAATTTCCTTACAATTAGCAAATAATCTATTAGGCATCTAATCAGAATTATAGCACATATTTTGGTGAAGATTGGGAAGCTCTATATTCTAGTAGACTTTGTTATGCTTAACAAAAAAAAGGATACTGAAATTTCTCTAATTTTAGGAAGACCATTCTTAGTTATAGTTGAAGCGTTTATTAATGTGAAGAATGGCAAGATACTCTTATAATTTAGAGAGGAGGAAGAAGAATTCACTATTGCCAAACCTATTGAGTCTCATTCTTTTCAAGGGAGCTTCAAAAGAGCTGATGTGATTAATGAGGGAGCTGAGGAGGTGGTTGAGAAGGAACATCCAAAGAAAACTCCAGATGCTTATTTATGCCATGAAGATGTTAAAGTCAAAGAAGGATTTTCTAAAAATTTCAATGATTCACACCTCAAATCACATGTCAAAGGTGATTTTGTGCACAAAAATATGATTCACACTTTGTTTGATCCTCTTGATGAAGTTCTGGTCATAGTCAAGCTATTGACTATAAAGAAATGTTTCTTGAAAGGCAACCCATGCTCTAAACTTTAATTCTTTTTCATTAATTTTTCTCTTATTCTTAATTTTCTTTTTATGTGACTAAATCCCTATGTTTGCTTTAGTGTTATTTCTTAATATTTAGAGAAAGCAAGAAAGTGGAAAATACCTCACGTCTACATATTGGAATCCTCTTTTCTATAAGGGGGAGTATATCTTCTTTCTTTTGGTTTTCCTTTCTTGAGATTGAGGATAATGTCAATTGTAAGTTTGGGAGGGATTTAGTTTATTTATGTTTTTAGTTATTTTTAGATTTTTTTTGTGTTTTGATGGAAAAATCTTAAAAATTTATTAAACATGTTTTTGTAAACTTTTGATTTGAAATTTTGAATTCACTTTGAGAAAAAAATATAATTTAGACATTGTTTGTTTATCCTTATTACTTGTATCCACCATTGTTTTAATTTAATCCATAGTTCACCCCTTTGTGCCTTGTTTATAATTTAAACTTTCTTTTCTTTTGATTTTTAACCAATTGTTATCCCTTATCTTGTTTGTGAGATAATTATTTTGAGTTTGCTTCTTTATGTATTGTAAAGCAAAATTTTTGAAACAATTGGTAAAAAGGATCTTCCTAAATATGGTTGCTATTCATTCTAAATTGAAATAGATATTACCTTTTGCTAATAATAAGTTTGGGGAAAGCAAAAATAAATAAATAAACAAAAAATTGATTGAAATAAAAATAAAAAATTAATAATTCTTGCTTAACTTTGGAATTACATTATTGGTTATGAGAAGAAAGTATTAAAAGTACTTAAAAGAAGAAAATCTTGAAAAATAGTAGTACTTGAAGTGAATTTATCCTACATTAAGAATTCCCTTTATTAATGAATTAAAGAGCTATTAATTTCCTTTCATAATTTTAACATAATTATCTTACTTTTTGTTCATTGAGCCTTTTCTTTGTTTAGCCACATACTTTTTGTTAATCCCATCACAACCCTAGTAGAAACTTAATGATCTCTCTTGATTTATGAATTCTATTGGTGGAGATTGTTTATATAAACATGCCTATGAGATTTGTAATTCTATTTAATATCTTTTGATAGAGATATTTAAAGATATTAAGTATGTGTATGCTTATCTGAAATGCAATAATTTTTTTGTGATTGGTTTAATGCATATCAAGATAAGGTTCATTATGAATTTGAGATAGAATATTGATTTGTAATGTATTTGATATATTGTTTGTAAATATTAATTTCTTTAGGCCTTTGGAAAAGTTAAGTTATTCAACATAAATATGAGAAGATTAAATTTCTTTATTGTGTTTAATTCTTATTTTGCTTGAGGACAAATAAATATTTATGTTTGGAAGCATTTGATGAATGTAAAATTATGTTGTTAATTAAAAGAGTATTTGTTAAGATTAATCCATTTAATTGCTATTTATGTTTTGATTTTCTTTGTTTTTGTTAACCTTTTATTTTTAAGTTTGTTTTCAAGTTTTCATAAATTTTTTTGAAAGTTTCAATTCAATTTCAAGGAAATCGATAGTTCGGACTTCATTCATAATGAAGTCAGAAGCAAAAGGTAAAAAAGGTGAAAAAGAAGTGCATTAGTTGATGCACAGCCATGCATTGCCAAGAATAGGAAGAAATGATGCATGAGCATGCAAAGTAGGTATGCACAACCGTGCATACCTGTTAGGGGTCCGAATTTTATTTTTCTTCCATGATTTTTTTCTCCTAATTCTTCCCCACTTCAAGCCTTCTAAACCTAGGATCTTTTGCTTATAAATAGAGAAATAATCTCCATAATTTGAAGTTTTCTATCAAGTTTTCTAATCTAAAAACTCTTTGTACATTAATTTAGGAATTTTTTAATAATTGTATGTGAAGATTCATCAAGGGTGGTTCTCAAGATTGAAGATTTAGAGTTCCAATTCACTCAAAAGTTTCTCCTTAAACTTTATTCTCTATTATTTGGTTTTTTTTTTTATTTTAATCTCTAAATCAGTAATAGATCTTCCTTTATGTTTTCTTTAATTTCAATTATTGAGTTAAATGTTTCTTTTTCCTTAATTAGGAGTAACTAATTTTCTTATCTAGCATTTAGATATAATTTCTTAATTTCCCTATGATTATCTATGTTTAATTGATTATATTTTGATTGTTGGAATTAATCTATTGTCTTAGGGTCTAATTCTTGTAAATAATTTATCACTATTTGCATATTAAAATTATTGTATGAAGTAGCAAGAATGAAAGTATAATACTAGTTCATTAAGCCATTAAACTTAGGGTATGTGTTGCTTAAAATAAGAACACTCATTTGTTATTATTAAAAGGATTCTCATATATCTTAATGAGTTTGTGTTAATTCCCTGTGATCACGAGAGCAGATAAAATATTAACATAAATACTTATATTGTGTCTTAAGAAAAAACATCATATAATTTAGGAAAATCTAATTATTAATTCCAGTATAATAAAACCAATTTATAAAATATATAGAAGTCATAAGTAGTCAATTGATGAAGTCTAAATCCTAAGTCTTTATCATATATTGAATTTATCTTTTAAGTTTTCCAAAATCTGTTTTAATTTTCTTCTTTAAAATTGAATCAATTTTCTAAATGATAAACTAATTTATAATTTTGGCATTTATCACTCTTTCTCAATGGGATCATCACTCTAATTAATTATTATATTACTTGTTAACCGTCTATGCACTTGCAATAACATTCTCGTACACTTTCTTCTTTTTTTTCTCTAATTTTTCATACCATGCTTAAGTAAGCCCTTTTTAGTCTAAAATATCATTTTGTACAAATGAACTATCATTATAAGAACCATAATTGTTATATAAAATATAAATTTTATATGTTTAAAGTCAGCAAACAATCATTTTTTTTATCAAATATATAAATAAATAAAAATGAGCCTAACACTAACATGTGTAATTTAGAACTTTATTTTATACAAATAATCTCTACCAATAGATCTTTTATCACATATCATGATATATTAGTAAATTTAAAACCTTTATTTACAAGCACAGAGACAAATAAGCTATGACTAAATATCACTCATTTTTTCTCAAGTATTCACTAATGCATATCATTGTTCCTCAACTCAATTTTATTACTTAAAAATCATCGATGTTATTTTAATTGTTACGTAACAATCCCTTAGCCAACATTTCATCAAAGTCACTAACGGAATGCTAATGTGGACGACACTTCACACATTTTTAATCCTAATAATGCCATGTTAGAATATTTTTTCTCTCCCTCATAGACGCTCAACCATTTCTCTTCTATTCTCTTCTCTTCTCACTCTCTCTCATACCTAACACAAAGAGAAAGTGGCCATTTCATAGAACCCTTTGGAAATTACAATTGATAATATCAAAACTGGCCAAATCGTTACCAATGATTATTAAACTCAAAATCCCATAATTGCAAATTTACACTCATCAAAGTCCGACAAAAGGAACCAGGAAATACTCTCCAAAGAGATGCCATCACTGTCATTGACAATTACAGCAGTACGAGGTTTGAGCGTCTTGAGAAAGAAACCCACCCTCTTCTCTCTCTCTCTCTCTCTCTCTCTCTCTCTCATATGCTAATCTTTATTTTCTCTCTCTTTATTATTCTTTTTCACTTCCACAATTTCAATTCCATAAAAACCATAAAAGGAAAAACCACAACAATTCAAAAGCTACGAATCAAGAAACCCAAAATCCATATCCTAAATATAAAAAAATTCACATGAGTAGAAGAATTCGGGAAAAAGTCCCAATTTTTTATGGTCTAGAGCTTTTACCTGAAGCCAATTTGGGCTGCAATTTTGAAGTCTCATCATAAGCACTTTTACCTTCTTTCATTTTCTTAGATTTATAGCACTCACCTAATAAAGGGAATGCACTAGAGTTCTCTTTATTCAATTTCACTGCCTGAGTCAAACCCTTAATGGCTGAGTCAACTCACTCACTCCCATTCATTCCCATCACCAACTCAGCTCTCTTGAATAGTATGTTCCTTTTCTTTTTCTCGGTTACTGACTTCACCCCAACAGAGAGAGAGCCACATCAATTGAATCTAAAGTAGAAGACTTGAATCTAGAGCTAAGCAGTGAATTTGCTGAGAACGGTTGATTAAGTATATGAGAAATGAGGGATAAAAGCGAATTTGCTTAGATTGAGTATGTGAGAAATGGGGGACAGCATTGAGGGATTCAACAAGGAAAAGTGTCGACTTTGCATTTGGAGGTAGATTGTCTAAAAGGTCGAATTGAATTAATGAGTTCAGTTTGGCGAAGGTATAGGGTTAGCTTGTCGGGAAATGGGTTGTGAACAATGAAGTAAATTTGCTGAGTTTGGAAGTTAAAGGTGGTTTACAGCTCATAAGAAGCGAGTAATGTTCATTGCAATTGGTGGATTCCGCAATGAAGAGTGGTTTAGGCACATTATCAATCATTTCACGTCATTAGTGTTCTGCTATTTTTGCATTACCCTCTGATATTGAATACCTGTGTTTTGCCAATAACATTTTCTGCATACCATAACAACAATATTGATTCAGAAAATTAAGGAGTTGCACCAGTTAGTTGATAAATGGAGATCATAGATGAACCAGTATGATTGTGTATCTTGACGGGCAAATTCTATATCAAATAACTGTATCACTAGCATATATCATCTTCAACTTTTTCTTCTGTTGACGAAGGATAGGAAAGTATACTAGATTCAAAATGGGGAAATTACAAAAAGGACATTGTAGTTTGACTCTTTTGCATTTATGGATCTGTGGAAATTTTTTGTCTCCAATCAAGGAGGAATCTACAGTTTATTCTATTAGCAGTTTGAAACATATACCACTAACATCATTATTCAATGCTGATGTGGCATTGTTAATCAATGTTGATGTAGCATAGTTAACGCTGCTATATCATTTGTGGATCCCATTTTTTATCCACATGGCTATGTAAAAAAAATAAAAAAGTAGAACTTATAGATACTATGTCAACGTTGACTAATGGTATTAAAACTGTGCATTTTAAAGTGTTAACAAATGAAATCATAAATCTTTTTTTGTTTAAAAAAGAAATTTACAGACTCATAAGTGTAAAAGAATTTAACCATATTATTTTTTTTGTACATTTCCTTTCAAATTTAAGGCTGCAATCCTACATACAGAGAATGTTCTATAAAAAGTTACCCCACAAGGAATTGAGGAAATATGCAAATAAGAACCAAGGAAAAGTACTAGACACTAATCGTATCACAGAACGTGTACACAATGAGCTAGATATGGCAGACTACAAGCATGTAGAGCCTCAAGTTGAAAGACAAATACAAGATGAGCCCTATTTTAGACCAAACTAAAATGAAAAATGTTCTGTCATTGTGGTTAAGTTCTGCTAGAGTCCATATGGATAGTTAATCATGTGAAGTTTATTTAGAACTTGGCACCATATGGATTTTATATAATTTTAGACATGAAATACAAATCCAAATGTTCAGTTATTTCAAATATACACTTATCCGTATGTATCTTTTAACATCCCAACCTCCCTCCTACTTGTTCGCAGAAAGGCTGATCGATGACTAACCTTCCCTCTAATTTTGGCCAACATGAGGTTGTTCCACGATTGAACAAAAAGAAAAGGATTTTTGTTGCACCAAGATCGCCCTCAGTTTAATTACTTAAAAGATAATTTTAAAATTTGTTAAAAAAAATTAATAATTGGGTCGGAATTCCACAACACGGACAAACCAGGCATGTAGAAATGCATGAACATGCATACCTTAATTCAAGGAATCTGCCGTTGTGTGCCTTGCTAGCACACACCCTCATGTACCAAGGCCACAACCACAAGGCATACAACTATAATAGGTCATGCTAGCAACCCTACAACAGCTATAGGCCTAAGAAGTGCAGGCATAGTCCATTTCTTTTACCCACCCTACAACTTGGGTAAGCCTCAAGGCCAACACCAACTATGCCAATCTCATGAAGGAGCATTTGAAGTTGGTTTATTAAGTATTAATAAGTAGTTCTGGGAAAACAAATGAAGAGTATATTGGCAAGACAACATAGACACGAAAATTTGGATCAACGTCCTCAACTTGAATGATTTAGTCAAAAAATCTACAAGATCAATCCATGTATTCATTCAGAAGGTTTAGCATTTCAGCAGAAATCATCTTGGCTGTAATCCTATACATAAAAGTAGGATATCATAAAACCTTTGTAACAATGAAAAAGAAAAACAAATGTGATCAAGTGTTATATGAGCTGAATATGCATTTTGAACGCGAAATATAAACTTGTTTATTCAGTATCTGATTGGCTGGGAAAAAAAATTCAAACAAGTTCCACTGGTAAAGAACAAGGTGAGGTGATATGAGAGTCGGTCATCTCTGAAATTATGTTACTCAATATCAGGTACAGGTTTTGAATATGAGTAAAAGATTTGGGGGAGGGGGGAGAGAACAGATTCAGCAATTTTCTTAAGTTTCAGTAGATTCTGTTGAATTGTTAATATCAAAGTACCACACTGTCTTCCAAGTATTCTTATCCAAGGTAGTATTAGTGAAAGATTATCAGCTGTTGAAGAGTCAGAGTAGCATTCTCTACCTCTGATTACTTAGTAGGGACTCCAGCAAAGTATTAGTGAAAGATTATCAGCTGGAATTTCTTTTTTTTTTTTTTTTCAAAGAATGTCCTTCATTGTTCACTTCACCTTCCAAAAAATCAAGCACCTAAACTAAATATCCTGAGCCCAAACTTTAAGCTGCGAACAAAACAATAGAATTCCTAATTATTACATTTTTATTTGTTCCTCTCAATCAACTATTTATCAGAATAGCAAAAAAAAAAAAAAAAAAAAAAGTAGAGAGAGAGAGAGACTTTTTTTCTACACAAAAATTCCAATGGCTAATTCCCACCATCAAACTGTCCACATAAGACAAAACAAAAACATATTCAAGTTGAGGAATGCAAATGGTTCAGGTATAATCAGTTAAGAAAGGAGAACATGCACTTGCATAAAACAATGAGCAGATAAGCAGTAAATTATTGGGACAGAAATAGCAATGAAAAAATTGAAAAAAACAAAGAAAATAGAATTCCACAAATCATCACTTATTCATGACAAATGCACAAGCGAATGTGTGCAACTTACAATAGCTACACATAAGCAATCTCTGTCTCTTTACGTATTTAGAGAGAAGAACAATGCTACTTCCATATATAAAGTTTAGACAAAAGAACACGTGTTTAAAAGCATAAATAGATATCATGTTTTAAGAAAACATACCGCACATTCTAAAATGAATACCAAGGTTCCTATATTCTAACTCCCTGCAACATCCATTTACTGGTATATTATATACTAAAAAAAAAAAAAGAAATATAATTTTTTTCTTAAATAAAAAGATTAAAGTTGGGTCTTCTTGAAGAAATCTTGTATATTTAATGCTGAACACATAAAAAGTTGGTCCAGATGAAAAAAAAAATGATTTACCTGTGATCCATCAATGTTAGCACTCTAAACATCCATTCCTGAGTGACTATTTCAAATATATACTCCGTGAAGTAGTGTTGTCTGAACAATGTAGGTCGGTAGCCAATGTTAGATAAGTCAAACTCAATGTATATGTATATGAGTAAAATGGCTGTGCTATTCTTCATTAAGCTGGATCATGTCCTGATACAATAAATCTTATTAACAGAAAACATCTCTAGTTTTACACTTGAAGCATTTACATTTGCATGGTGCTGATCAAAGATTTCAATTCAAAATAATCCAACTTCCATATATTGCATCTAAAGGGCCACAGGGAATCATCACTGTGCAGGGAATCATCACTGTGCTATCCGAATTAATTTAATTTTCGATTTAAGCTTCCTTGCTTCTCCTTGAAAACCAGAATAACGAAGACCATTAATAACAGCCCGCTCAGTCAGTGGGAATATTTTCATGCCACTTCTTAAACAAGAGAGCAAGAGCTTGGAGGCACAACGGAACCTTCTAGCCTTGCAAAGATTGTGAACCAAGGAAGAGTAGGTAAATGAATCCTTTGTCTCCATTGAATCAAACATTTTCAAAGCATGATCAATCTGACCAGTTTTGCACAACCCATCAAGCACACAATTTGAAGCAACCAAGCGTGAATTGAAACCTATCACATTCATATGTCGCTGTGCGCCCTCAATATTACCCGCCTTACACAACCCATCTATCAAAATTGTGTGTGTATACTCATCACATTCCAAACCTCTTCTTCCTATTTGATCAAGCAATTGATACGCAGCTTCCAAATTACCTTCTTTACAATATAAATTAATCAGTGTATTGTAAGACACTAAATCATGCTTGATGCCATTTCTCATCATCTGCTCCATATAATCAGTTGCCTCTTTAATCCTACCTCTCCTAAGTAAAGCACCTACAACCGTGCAATATGCAAAACCATCAAAAGTATAACCTTTATTCCTCATGTCTTTCAATATTTCAAGCCCTTGTTCAAACTTCCTAGATCTAAAGCAGCATTTCATAACAGTAGTATAAGTTATAGCATTTGGCACATAACCAGATGCTGAAAGCTCTTTAAGGATTCTCCTTGCTGCCCTCACTTTCTTGGCTTTACACAACCCATCAATAAGAATATTATAAGTAACCAACTGTGGAATGAATCCATTTCGCTGTAAATTCCTAAACACCATAAGTGCATTACTCGCATATCCATTCTTACAAAGACCATTAATTATAATATTAAAAGTAGCCGGATAAGGTGATAAATCACGAAGAATAATATCCCTGAAAACCTGGTTCGCTTCTTCAGGTTTTCCTAACTTAAAGAAGGAATGCATCAAAGTATTAAAACTCCAAGTATCAGGAGCTATTCCCAATTGAAGCATTTCATCAAACAGATCAAGGGATTTCGTTAACAAGAAGTTTCTAGCAGCACCAGCTATCAGGGTATTATAGGTAACAACATCTGGGTTTATACTGGCTTCCCTCATTCTATGAAGAACAGAATAAGCAGCATCAAAGCTAACAAGACGAGAGTAGGCATCAATGAGTGAATTGTAAGTGATAACATCAGGAAGTACTCCTAATCTTATACCATCAATAATGATAGATTCTGCTCTATTTAATTGTCTGGCCTTGCATAAAGATGCTATACATATGTTCAATAATCTAGTGGATAATTTACCAACCATTCTTTCTTTGAACAGTTTTCAAATACAAAGAATAGGAGAACATTGCATACCAACAATGGTGAAAACAAAATCGATGGCCATCTGATCTTTAGCGGTTAAGAAGAACTTGCGATTCTAAATTGCGGAGAAGAAACCAATTGTTGTCCCATCTTCACTGGAGTCCTCACAGAGTAATCTCCGACGATGGATACTGAATGCTAGGGACGACAGAAGCATAACGAGAGAGGATTGAAAATCAAGATCCATTCCCATATGAGTAGTTTGTACCCATTAATGCTGCCCATTGGATTAAAAATTAGGAAATCCTCACCGTTTATTGTGATAGTAAAGAATTAAACAAGAATTAATAAATATGGGTCCCACTTAACTGAAGTGAAATAGAAAAATTATGGTTAAATTATTATTTAGTGCTAAAATTCGGCATAATCAACTAATTTTTTTTTTTATTTTTAAAAAAATTAACCTTTCTTAATTTTGATTTTATCATATTATTTAGTTCTTTCATTTAGTTTTTATATTTTTTCCATTAAATTTATAAAAATTAAACTAAAATGACATGTATATATAATAAATATAATTTTTATTTAATTATTTAAAATAAAAATTTAAGTTAATAAAAATAAATAATATGTATAAAATTAAATAATAATTATATGTAATATCATTAAATTATAAAATTATTTATTATTACATAATTATACAGTTATTATATACAATAAAAATAAAAATATTTATTTTAATAAAATTAAATAATTATTATATAATTAAAAGATTATTGTGTAATTATATAATTTTATATTTTTTTATTTTTAAATAATAAAGCAAAAATTATATCAATTATATATATAAGGACATTTTAATTATTTTTCATAAATTTAGCATAAAAAAATATAAAAACTGGATGAAATGATTAAATAGTTAGAATAAAAACTAAAAAAATAATTAGTTAATTTCTCAAAAAATATGAATAAATTAATTAATTAGATTAAATATCTTGAATTAAATAATAATTTATCTAAAAACTACTTACGCATCCGGTTACATAAAAAATTTTTTAAAAAGATGTGAGGTCCATATATATCAATATTTAACTTGCAAGTGTTGATTTAATTTTTTTTAATGATTTGTATTAAAAATTAATTTAAATTTTTTTTATAAAGTTTAGTTTTTATAATTAATATATAAATTATTGATAAATAAAATTTTTTGTTATATATTTTTTTTAAAAGAATAACTTATATTGATTCTTAAATATTTTATTTTTTCAATTTCGTGTAATAAATCCAACATCTTTATAGTGGCGGACCTACAAATTTAAGTTAGGGCAAAATTTTTAATTTTTTGTCAAATATATAAAAAACTAAATTCACATGGAAAATTCAACACATGCATTAATATTCCAAAATATATTTTTTCTGCTACACAATTTTTAAGTAGACATGAAAAGTTCCTATCCTATTTACTCCAACAAAGCAAAAAGACCTATTCTTCTCTATCTATGCATGGCTCACACGCTTCTTGAGTTGTAATCACAATATACCAAAAAAAAAAAAAAAAAAAAAAAAAAAGGAGGAGAGAGAGAGAGAGAGAGTGTGAGCACATGAATCACAATTTTATATTTGAACAAAACTAAATGTTTGAATGTCAAATGGAAAATTTAAAGACATAAGAAGATTCATGACTTTATCAATAGTAATTACCCTAAAACTTAATGTTAAATTAGCTAACAATAATTGAAATTCAAGATAATCTATAAATTTTTATAAATAAAGGAAAATCCACAAACTTAGGATTTTTACTTAATTAAAATCTATCATAGTTATCCCAATAAAGTAAAAAGATCTATTCTTCTTAATCTATGAATCGCTCACAAGTTTCTTGAATTATAATCACAATACACAAAAAAAAAAAAAAAAAAGAGAGAGAGAGAGAAAGTGTGGGCACATGAATCACAATCTTTATATTTGAACAAATCTAAATGCTTGAATGTCAAAAAGAAAATTTAAACACATAAGAAAAATAATACAAGTAATTACCCTAAAATTTAATGTTAAATTAGCTAACAATAATTGAAACTCAAGATAATCTATAAATAAAGAAAAGTCCATAAACTTAGGGTTTTTACTTAACTAAATGAAAAAAATATATGTTTCCTATATAAACTAGTAGAGAAAATATTTTTTCAACTATATTTTTTTTGTGCCAGGTAGACATATATTAAGAACTCAACACACAAGGTCGCCAGTCTAACTAGCGACCTTGTCATATATATATATATATTTTTGTGACCTTATATTTTTACAATAGCTTCTATTGAGAGTATTACAGACTAGCAAGCACCAGCTTTAACTTTAAATACATTTTTTTCTTTCTTTTTACAAACTGGCGACCTTCTATTTATTTTTTAATATATTATTTTATTTTTTTATTTAAAATTTTATTTTTATAATTTTTTAATTTTAAGTCTATTTATTTTTTAATTTATATTTACAATTCTAATATTTATTAACTATTTTATGTAGTACATAATTAGAATATTAATGTATTTTAAATGTTAAAGTATTAATAGACATTAATTATATAATTCAATTCTAATTATATTATCATGGTTTAATTAATTATATATTCTAATATCTATCATAATAGATAATAATATATTAATTATAATTATTATAATGGATACATAATAAATTATACATTATATAAAAAAAATATTATTTAAATGAGCACATCAGAAATAGATAATTATAGTGTGATAACTTTATCAATTTTCTTTTAATTTTTTAATGAGCATTTTGAGTGGCAATCATACTTTTTTCAATATCTTTTATTGTATAATCATTAATATGAAAATATTATAGAAATTTAATATTATTAAGTATTAAAATTTGCAAAAAATTATTATTCTTTTGCAAAGCTTTTATAATTTTATTTTTGGTATACTAAAATTATTGATATTTTGACTAAAAATAAATTTGATATACTAAAAGTTTTCTAAATTAAACAAATTATGCATTGAAAATATTAAAAGGTTAATAATGTAGTCACATTAAAAAAAATTATTAACATAATCACATTAAGTCAAGCTGGGTTTGACTTTCATTTTATCATAAAAGTGCTTATTTAAATTGATTACTTTTTTTACTCATTATCTCATTATTCATTAAATTCACTTCTTATAATGTTCTTAGGGTTCTTGACGTGTTAAGAAGGCCTTGAATGGCACAGTACATAAACATTACGGTGTCCCCGTTGCTAACTCTAATAGGTTAAGAAAACCTTGGATATTACATTCTACTCCCCTTTAGAAAATTTGTCCTCAAATTTTCAAAGTAGATACTCTTAGTTCATAAACCAATTTATAATACTTAGGGTACTTGTCTTAGTTGGTTTCTCATACACATTTATTATCTCTATGAGTTTTCTATCATTTTCTTGCTATCTTTCTTATTCAACTTTTTATGATGATTCCTCTTTAATAAAAACTCTTATATTGTAAGATCTAATATGAAATCAATGTCGCCTCGATTTTCTAAGCCATCAAATATGTAATATCTCTTTCCTTACTTTGTGTACTATAAGTCTATTTCCATATTTCAACTCATCATAACTTAAGTATTCTTAGAGTACTATACAATTATCTTATTATTTCATTCTAAACCTCCAGAAAAGTGTCTTAAAATGCTATAATCCCATGTTCGGTGGTCATCGTCACTCGTAATACTTATTACAAATTACAAATACCAACTCTTTAGACAAATTATTTCTATTTCTACTCTTCATTTACTATTGAAGAATTCGTTCCGTAGTCAATCAATCCTTAACCATATATGTCTACTAGGGATTGAGTATTCATTTTATCAAACCAAAATTTTCAATAAATTTATTCTCTGTTAAAGCTTTTTCTACAACTTTGATCATTTTATCATCTTTTGAACATATAATAACCATACAGTACATGCATAGTTATTTACAATTGTAAAACATAACAAGGCTCACCTTACATCTTTCATTAACTTATATGCCTTAACTCCACATACTAATTTCATAACTTTTTCTTTTTATATTAAATCTTTATAATTCTAAAGAATCCCAATTCAACATATAGATATTACTAAATTCTTTATCATTACTAATTGTCTCAATTACTCTAAAATTTTAATATTCTTGTCATTTGCATACTTGCGCTTTGATACATGCCCATATACACATCCATGCAGTTGAATTTACAGTTATTTCCTTATATGCACAATTCATCTTTATTTCATTTCCTCACTTATGAGTATTATTTTTAACTTAAAATTTTGAACTTGATTCCATTTCACTTTTCCCTTAATTTCATCAATTGTAGTTCCTTGTTCCTTGAGTCTTGTATGTTGCTTGCGACTTTCAACTTTACATAAGATGATTTAAAAATATTTGCACTTCATCTTCCCTTAATTATATTCGTTTGTTGGGCAGTTATTTCTAATTTCTTAATAATATATCTTGTTTCACATAATCATATGGAGGGGTCTATACATGCCCACAATGAGGTAGGATAAATATCTACTAACCATTTTACAAATGGTATTGATGCATCTATATGCAAAAAAAATTCCAAAACTTCTTTGATTTCAAAGATTGCATTATCATTAAAGCACTTCAATGACAAGCTATCTACTATCAAGTAACCATCTCACACTATACTCTATGTCGTTTTACTTTACTTGGTAAATTTATCACAATAATTCTTATGTAATTACACTACTATTCTAATTCAACTCTTTTTTAGTTCCTTGTATCCTATAATTTGATTTTCCCTTTTCTTTTCCTAAGAAGATTCATTTGTTCCTTAGTAAGGTCTTTTTGTTGAGCTCAATAAGGCACATATATTCTTTTAAATTCTCAAGTCCTTCTTATATTGCATCCAATCAAACTTAATTGTTGAACATGTCATGCACTTCAATGTTAATTTTTATTGACATTCATATTTATGCATTTCTTTCTCCCTTACTTGTTTTTCTTACTTGATTATCAAATTATCACTAAATTTTCTTTCTAATTCTTGACTTCTATTTCGATAAGTACAATGGAGAAATACAATTTCACTTAATCAATGCGATCCCTTGGTATATTCTAACATGGTTATCTAAATCTTCATTTCTATCATTCAAATACATGGCCCTTTTATGATCCATGAAAATTCTTAATATCTAGATGATATTCCTTATCCTCCTTTCATACTCCATCTTTTAATAAATTTGAGCATCTCTATTATTAGACTTATGTCAACTTTCCTTTTCTCATATCCACATTCTTATTTTGACTAATTCTTTTTCCTTTTTACTATATAGCTTTAAGCCTTTATTTGAACTATGCTTATCTTGAAATCCTTCTTTTCTTTTGCATTTGGGTATATCATTCTCTAGACGAATCTATTTTCTCCATTTCTAGGAATAATTCCTAGGGTACTAATACCATCATCATTGTCTTGTCATTGGTCAATAAAAACTCATGCTTCATTAGAAATTAAGTTCCTTATCAGACAATTCTTATTGCTTAACTTGCTTTAATATATCATAGGGTGCAAGAATTCAAGTAAGCTCCTTCACCTTTGGACATTTAGATTGCTACTATAGCATTATAGGAGGGGCGTTTGTTTCCTTGACCATCCTGTTTCATCATATTGTCTTTTATCTAGCATATTTTTCTCATCTCTAAACTCCCATACCTAATGGTAGATCTCATTTACTTTCTTATTAAGAGGCCTTGTCCCCATTGAGTAGATATCATTTATTCGTTATAGTAGAGTTTAACATTCACATTAACATTTCATGTCATCCTCTCACTATAGGGGATCTTTCCACTTCCTAGTGTTCCTCATTAGGGTGATAATTACAGCTTTAAATATAACATTCATATTTCTACAAGTCATATTCTTCTTAAGGATTTCACATGTTATATTACATGTCCCTTTATACACTTTGCATCATTGAGTAGATATCATTTATTTGTTATAGTAGAGTTTAACATTCACATTAACATTTCGTGTCATCCTCTCACTATAAGGGTCTTTCCACTTCCTAGTGTTCCTCACTAGGGTGATAATTATATCTTTAAATATAACATTCATATTTCTACAAGTCATATTCTTCTTAAGGATTTCACATGTCATATTACATATCACTTTATACACTTTGCATCAAATCATTCATTCCTTTACAATTTCACATTCTCTTTTTCTTTAGGTCTAACTCATTTAGGGTATGCTCCAATTTCAATAAAATTCTATCAATGCTATTCTCTCATACTCATGTGTCTTTCTCACTCTTTCAATTTTGTATCACTTGTAAACATTTAAACTTCTTATTCTTACTTAACATTAAAAACATCATTATATCCAATCGATTATATTGAATCGAATAAATAATCCATTAGGACTAGTCCCAATTGCAACATCTTATTGGCTAATTTTACTTTCCATATTCAAATTTTCACCCTATTTAACTAAACTTTTTTTATCATTCTCTTATCTCTATAACTTTTCTCTACTTACCTTTCTATCATCTTGTCCTTATTAATAAAGTCCTTTATCTACATTATTTCTTTCCTTATGTTCCATTCTTTTTAACTATTATAATCTCTTTTTCCTCATAATTTTCTATATTTCTCCACGTTAAAACTTAATCCATCTCACACTTACTTCATTAAGTTACATTCAAAGCTTACCATTTCTTATGCTACTTATTTTATCTTATTCAATTCTATCTCATTTTCAATTCAATTTCATTATAAAGTACTTCTCTTAGATGGGATTTGTCTAATCAGTTAGCTTCGTAAGCTCCTTTTATGTCATGACTTTGGTTTCCTTTAGTTTGTTTTAATTCTATACTTCATATATGTAGTATTTCCTCATGCATTCTTTGCCTTATCATTTACTATTTTTACCTTTCCATATCTCACTTATTTTGCTTGACCACATTCAAGTTGTTTTTCTAGCCAACATATAATTCCACCAACTTCATACCTATTTTATTTTACAAGTATTCTTCCTAGTATGAACTCATTCTCGATATAAGGTATTTTATCCAAAATCAATCCATATTTTTTTAACACCAATTTGTTCATAGCTTAGACTTATCCTTTTCAAGTCAAACCATCCTTAATTCCTTACTTTCTTTTTAAAGACCATTCTTTAATCATATATACCTTCTTACAATTGTCAATTTTATACACCTTTCTTTTAGAATGATCTAACATCAATTATATTCTACTTTGGTCCTTTACTGACCTCACAACTTTTTACTTTTTCCTTAGTAGGTTTAAGAACTTTTTTATTACACATACATAATTGCCTTTCTTAAAAGTCACCTTAACACATACATGATTGATTGCTTCCTTCTTTGAATATGAACTGACCTTCCTTTAAATCACACTAGATTAATATTCTTCCTTTGACTATACTTGATATTTACATAATTGACTGATGCAAACAAGGAAGCATACAAAGGCAAGGATCTAATTCAATTTCCCCATGGTCCCATTATAAGAGCAAAAATGAAGAAATTCAAGGAAGTGCTAAATATGATAATTCAAGGCTTATGGGATGAGCTTATCACAATTCAAGAATACAAAAATGAATCATGCATCAAAATAGGGATTCAAGACTCAAGTCAAGGTTTGGTGACAATGATTTAAGTGGATGAAGGCCAAAACATGGATAGTCAAGTTTCAAACATGGCCATAAGAAGAAAGCATACAAGTGCTATATGAAAGGCATGAAAGCTTGCTGACAGGGTCAGGTACATGCTCATGTACGTAGGCATGTCCTCTTCTGTATGCTGAAACATGTTCAACATGCCCTAGGACATGGGCATGTCCCTAGGCATGTAGGTTGCTGTATGACTTATTTTTATTTTTTGATTTTTATTATTTTAGTTTAGTTTTTGATTTTTTGGGCTCCTAACAATATGATATAAACCCATGTTTAATTAAATTAAGTTTGGATAAGTAATTAGTAAGTTTTGGGCCTATTTATATTAGGTTTAAAGCCCAAAACGAGTTTATATTTAGTTCTTATTTAGAAATCAGTTTAGGAATCAATTTCTAACTAAGGAACTTCAATCCTTATTTAGGAAGATTTCCTAGTCCATGTTTACTTCTATTTTAGGGTTGAGTCTTTATATAAACTCAACCATTCATGTAAAATAAAGTTAAGTTTTTTGATCAATAAAAATTCAATTTTTCTTAAGAGTATTATCTCTTATTTTTTATTATTGCTTGAATCAAGTTCATACAATCAAAACTAATTACTTTGTACGTATTTATTCCAAGGTTCTTTATCACAGGCTGGATTGGGGTTGCAGACTTGGGGAAAAAAATCTGATTTGGCTTTCAAAGGAGTTGCTTCCAAGCGTAAAAATATTAGGTCTTAAGTTTAATATACTTAGGGTTTGTATCAGTGACAGAGAAATCCTTGCCTTTCTTGTTGTTTTAGTCTATAAGGCAACATCTACGCCACAAATTTCTCAATATCATTCATATATCAAACCATTGCCACATGTAAACATTTCATATAACATAACACTATACATATCAATCATTTCAACTTTCATACAATAGTCACATATTGTATAGATACAAAAGAACTATGGTATTTTATCGGTTATTTCCCAATTGTATTTCTTTACTACGTGCACATACATAACATTTTCTATATTCAAAACCTGTCTGTTCATAATCCAATCTTATAGATTCCTAGAGTCTCTCTCACTATCATTATATAACTTGCCTTAGAATATCTCATATGCTAAACATCACATATTCTCTAATATATGCAAGGATAAACATATTCGCATCACTATTCACATTTCATGAAATCATATTTAGGTTTTTGCTTGATAGCATTTAACTAACTGCTGTTATGCGCATAAATCATATGCACAAAGGATCTAGTATACCTTTAACATTATTCATACTAATCTAGTATACCTTCAAAATTATTCACACTATGTATATATTTTTCAAAACATCAATTACACTAAGACATATCAATAATTGACAATTAACTATAGTAGGAAATTTATTCTTAATAAAGCACATATACATTTTCATTTAGATACTTTTTCACAAAAGCAGTCATTTTCTTTTATGCACATTTTATCCATATCATCCCATTTTCATAATACATAACTCAGTCACATATATCAGTTATATCACATTATTATTTCTTTTTCCACAATAATTATGCACATATCATACATCATACTAAAGAATTAAGCTTTTATAGGTAACGCGAATCTAGCCTTAACGATATACTTTAAATGACAAAAGGAATTTCCTATATCCTGAGCCAAGATAGGGATCATCGACCAAATAGGCTTCTCGAACTAAGAACATGGATCATTAACCAAATAGAATTCCAGAACCAAGACAAAGATCATTGACCAAATAGCTCCTAAGCGAAGAATAGGGATCATTAACCAAACACATTTCCTAAATCAAGACTAAGATCATCAACCAAACAAACTCCTTAAACCAAGACTTGGATCATTAACCAAACAGACTTCCTAAACTAAGATTGGGATTATCATGCAAACAGACTTTTCAAACTAAGATTAGGATCATCAATTAAATAGACTTTCCGAATCAAGACTAAGGCCATCAATATCATTGATTGAGATGCCAGTGAGGCATCTCTTTAATCCTAATCACCAAAAACCTCCTTAAAGATGTTGGGGGCATCTTCCTTTATCAATCAATCCACCTATAAATGTTTAGATAGGATCATTTAGACATCCCCATGGTTCTTTGTCCCGCTTCTTTTAGCAAAATCATTTTCACCCATACATGTCTACTAGTAATCACTTCGGCATCCGTGTGGTCTCTTTGAATTGATAATTTCTTCCACCTAGAAATGTCTAAATTCTCATTCTAACATCACTCTAGTTCCCTTTTCCATCCCTTTTATTGAACATCCATCTAAATCCTTCACCTAGAAATGTCTAAATAGCGACATAACTCTAGTTCCTTTTTCTGTCTCTTTTATTAAAAATCCATGCAAGTCCTTTACCCAGATATGTTTAATCTAAGCATCCCTCTAGTTCTTTTCCTTACCTTTTCATTCAAATCAATTAAATCCATCAATTCACCTAAAAGTATTTAGCCACCAACTTAGATATCCCTTTTGTTCCTTTTCTCACTTCCATTTATTAGTCAATTCTACCTATAAATGTCTAGAAATGGTTACTTAGATATCTATGTAGTTCCACTTTCTACCTCTTTTATCCAAATCCAACAATTCACCCAAAAATATCTGGCGACCAATCTAGATGTCCTTTTGTTTTCTTTTCTTGCTTTTATTATCAATCACACTTTCACCCATAAATGTTTAGAAATAATTTTTTAAACATCCCTATGGTTCTTTTTACCATCTTCCTTTTTGACCATGCTTCTCACCCAAATATATCCAAGCACTAACCTAGACATCTCTTTGGTTCCTTGTACCATCCCAACTCTTGGGTTCATTATCATTAGAATTGCCTTATAGATAAGACAATTTTGATGAAGGGGCAACTATAAATCCTCAATTTCGCACCTCTTGATGCGGCCGCATCTTTATACTTGCTAAACTTAGTACACTAAGTAGAACTGGTGCAATGGTCTCGCTAGCTAATTGGTGGGTGAGGATTCGGGGGCAGCGCCCCCTAAAAGAAAATTTTTTAGTGTTTAAATATATTACTACCCAGATACTCAATTTTCCAATACAAAAGAACAATCAATCTCTAAAAAAAAGAAGGGCCTACCACATCAACAGCCGCAGGATAGACATGTGGCGTTACACCAATGCCTACACCTTTAGCGCCGCAGCAGTTGCTTGCAACAAGATAGTGACTTGTGTGGCATTACCACCTCCCTGTGCGGCTTTCCCCCTTGTGCACTAAAAATTTATGTTTTGCCCTTTTTAGCCTAATTTTCAACCACTTTTTACCCATATCCTTTTGGTCTTTTCAGTCTTCCACTTCTCAAATTACCCTTGCCCTAATTTTCCTATAAATAGCCCTCTAGATCCTCTCATTTCCACTCACCTTGAATACCTCCAACCGCTCTCTTTAATTAATTAATTACTCCACTCTAATCCAAGTTAATTAATCATTTTAGTTAACTAATCATCATTTTTTAAAATTAAAATTAATCACTCAATTAATTAATTAATTAATCATTTTTTTTAAAAATCAAATTAATCATTTTTTTTATTTAATCAACCCTTCATCCAAATTAATTAACTAATTCATCCATTCATTTCATTGTATTAATTAGTTAATTAATCATTTTAGTTAATTAACTAATCCTTAATCAATCCACTCATCTAATATCAATAAAACGAAACTTCAGTCCAGCAAAACCCTTTGCCCAACTTAAGCAAAGGTACAACTTTTTCCTCATCAATCCAACGCCAAATGAAAATTAATCTAATCAATCCCTAAAACCCCTCCACTTAATCATAGAACGAATTATGTGGGTTTTGATCCCTATTCAATGAAATACATAGGCATGTTTATAATTTAAATCCAAACCGCCAATCCAAATTCAAATGAAATTCCTTTTCCCTTTTTGATATAATTATTTATATTTGTAAGGGAGTTTTATGGTCTTCCTAGAATCTCATAAGGTCTAGAGAAGACATCTCAATTTTAATTAATTTATATAACTAGTTTAATTAATTTAAAATTAAGGAGCGATTATGTGATTCTCCTAAATCAATAAGACTAGAGGCAACACTCTCCTTAATTTGTGGATATTTGCTTTAATTTTTCTATTAATTTCCCAGGCACCCATAATTATGCAATCATATTATGCCATGTTCATACATTTAATTATTTTCCATCTTCTGAAATGTCATTCATGAAATTAATTTTCCAAAGTCAAATTAAACTGAAGAGCCAAATCCCAATTATTTAAAAACAAAAACCTAATCTCCGAGCTCAACTTGGTTCGAGACTAATGATTTTATCCTTGGGTAAATTAATTAATTAAAATTAATGAATTGGAGTCACAAATGGATTTTCCCTTAATTTTCCCATTTTAAAAAATAAATTAGGTTAGTGATTCCCAAACTCATTTTTCAAAACCATGAATCAATGTTTCGAACAATAGGCACCGAAACTCGTTCCATGACCTCCTTAAAAATTGCTCACCTTTCCTGAAGGACATTTCCCCAAGTGATGGAGGAGTGTTCAGGCGAGATCTCTTTCTCTCTCTCTTTCTCTCTCACACACACACTTATATGTATACACACACACAAATAATAAACAAACTTTGTAATATAAGTCATAAATTCATTTTAATGTACAAAGAACATATAAACATAACAAATGCAATATAAATAACATAGGCTGATACATGTTAAGTACATTTATATATAATCTTCCTAGAGATAGATTTTTCCACCTTTTCCCTGTCCATGATAGTTAGTACCATCTTTTTAAACCATGAGAAATTAGAGATAGGTAATCTATAAGTTCTGAGACTGGGACTAGAAGCTAGAGCAAAAGACTTGTTCAAATTTTTTCAAGTATAGTCATCCAAAAATAGGTAAGCTAAAGTCTCATAAATTAGTTTTCCTATTTAATATATGTTTTTGGTAATAAGGTCTAGTCCAAAAATCTTCATCCACTTCCCTTAACAAAAAACTCTCAAGTTTTTCTTCAAAATGATTTGGCAAAGTAACATGTAAAGCTCTATTTTTTTCCTCACAATTTAATACATGACTACTTGTGAGGCCTCGCTTAAGCACCGGTCCGATCTGCTAAAGGGAATCAAAATGCTCATTTGTGAAAGAACTCATGAGGAAGCCCTCAGGCTTATCTTTGATAGGTTTGAAAATTGATTTTTGGAGTTGCCAACTTAATTTATTTTTATTTGGGAAAATATAAGGAAAAAAACCCATTTGACTTTGATTATTACCCAAAAGAAAAAGATCACTAGTCTCAAAATTAAAGAGGATTCGGGAACTAGGTTTTCAGTTTAATTTAACAAAATAAGTTTAGCCCAGTAATATAAAAGTAACTTAAAATATATTTCATGAATAATTTAAAATGCATAGACAATTTATAATATGCATGATCATTGATTCCACGTATCCAATAATAAATACAAGTAATAGTCCAAAAGAAAGTTAACATTACAAAAAAAATCCCAAACATAAGGGATACCTCCTCTAGCCTTTATGGGTTCTAGGGAAGTTACACATTCTCCAAACTAATCCTAATAATAAAATAAAGAAACAAACACAAAAGTAAGTGAAGAAGGTGATAGAGGGATAGTTGATTATTTTTAATTGGATTCGATGCCTGAACCAAGCATGCCTATGCATCCCTTTGAATGGGAATCAGAATCCATGCAGTTCTCCCTTCTTGCAAAGGGGTTAGTTTAGCCTAGCCACTTTATCATGTTTTGATTGATTGATTAAAAGAGGGTTGAGTTAATTAATTAATTTAATTGATCACCGAGTTGATTAGCTAGCAACCTAGATGAATCAATTTAATTAACTAACTAAAAGAGGCAAGAAAATTTAGACAATAGAAAATTAAAGAAAAAGAAACTTACCTTAGATTGTGGGTGATAACTAGCCTTAGATGGCGGGCAGTAGCTGGCCTCAGATAGTGAGCAGCGGCTAGCCTTAGGTGGTGGGCAGCTACTAGCCTTAGGTGGCAGACACGAGCCTTGGGCAAAAGACTTGCCCCGAACAGGCGGGTGAAAAGTCTTAAACTAGTCAGGTAGGAATCAAGGAGAAATCCTCCAACTTGCTTTGCAAAGCAAGGAGCAAATGCAAATCATTTTTCTTGAATGCTTTTCAAGCTCTAGAAGTTGGTGTTTTAAGTGTTGGGAGGCCTTTTATATAAAGGAGGAGATTTGAAGCATAGAAAACACAAATTTCCAATGTGCGATTATAAAAAATTAGATTTTCACCGGAGTTGCTATAGAGGCCTTTGCAGTTTTGCAGAGGCTTTTGCAGCAATGCCATACAGCTCTGCGGCAATGGGCCTATTTTGCCTATTTTGGCTTGTTTTGCCTCGTTTCTCGTTTGTTTTTCATGATTCCAGTTGCATTGTACTTGTTACTCAGTCTCAGATGATTGGAAAGGGTGTAAATGCCAAAAGAAATATTTTGATTTTTTCCATTTTGAGAGTTTTCAGCTTCTGAAGGTTTGTTTACCTAGCCCAAGTGCTTCTAAAGTTCAAACGCATATTGAAAGGTGCAAAATTAAGGGTTCACAGCTGCCGCCTCATCAGAATTGTCTTTTATCAGAAAGGTGATTTTGATGACAGTGAACTTAAGGATGGGAGATGGTAAAAGAAACCAAATTATCATCTGGGTCAAAGTTTAGACATTCGGGTGAGAGGTGTGATTGAATTTTAGGGAAGATGCCCCCGGTATATTTGAGCGATCTAGCGACTGGTAGTATGTGATAATTGGTAAGAACTAAAAGTGATGCTCTTGTTTGGTAGGAATGATGGCGACCTTGTCTAGTAGAAATCAACGAAGTGGTGGTGATGACGACCTTGTCTAGGAGGAATCAACAAAGTGGTGGTGATGATGACCCTGTTTAGTAGGAATCAATGAAGTGATGGTCTGTTTGGTAGGAATGATGATGATGATCTTATTTGGTAGGATTAAAGGTAATGATCTTGTCTGGTAGGAATCGACAAAGCAATGATCCTATCTGGTAGGCTTGAAGACAACTTTGTTTGGTAGGAATTGATGAAGTGGTAATCCTGTCTGGTAGGAATGATGATGATGATCCTGTATGGTATAAAAGAAGATGACCTTACTTATTGGGAATCGACAAAGTGGTGATCCTGTCTGGTAGGAATGATGATGATGATCCTATCTAATAGGCTTGAAGGTGACCTTGTCTGATAGGAATAGACGAAGTGGTGATCCTGTCTTGTAGGAATGATGATGATGATCTATCTTTCTTTGAGATTTTTGACAATTTGCCTTGATTCATGATCTTGTTTAATGCAAAAAATGCTAGATAATTATGCAATGTTCTAATACATTGAACCTGTGAAGGGTCAATCTTGATATAAAAGTGTTGATCTTTAGGAGAAAGATGCCCCCATTTTAGAAAGGTGAATATTTGCAAGGGATGTGTCCCCACTTTAGAATGATAGAGGAAAATGGTTTAGTAATTTAGTTTTTGGTTAATTGGCTAGCTTAGAGGTGAAGTGGGCATGCCAGGTATGAGATTGGTTGGTTAATGGCTATCAGTTTGGCCTAGGAAGAAGCAAGGTGTGGTCTTGGGAAAGATTGGGCTGTTCAGTTTAGATAAATCTAAGACAGGTATGACTTTGGGGATAATTTGGTTTGAGGCTGGATTATAGAGCTTGATCAAGAGGGTCAGCTTTTTAGAGATGATTAGATTGGAAGGTTTGGGGAAGGTCAACTTTTGGGGCTTGTCTTTGGAGAAGTTCACATGGAAGGCTTAGTCAGGTCTGGGACTTTGGCTTGGTCAAGTTGCAACCTTTGGGGAGTTTATTTGGAAGACTTGGTCAAGTTATGCATTTGGCTTAGTTAAGTATGGCTTAGAGGATAGGTCAGGCTAGGAAATTAGTTAGGGAAGGTTTGGTCAGATTTGACTTTGAAGGAGATTATGGTCTTTTGTGAATGGTGAAAGCTAGGCTTAGGCTTTTTGGTTTGTGCTTGATGGTGAAAGCTTAGGCTTCTTAGTTTGGGCTTAATGGTGAAAACTAGGCTTCAACTTCATAGTTAAGGCTTTTGGGGAGTAGTTTTTATAGTGAAGGCTTTTGGGCTTGGGCTTTATAGTGAAGTCTTTTTGGTTTAGGCTTTATGGTGAAAGCTAGGCTTAAGCTCTTCTATAAAAGTGCTTTGGACCTCTTTGGAAGATGGTTACTTTTATCTCAGGTATGGTGTTCCAGGCTTTGGGCATAAGGATACTGTAGGCTTATGGATAAGGATTTGCCCTTTGTCATAGTTGCATTTGATTTTCGTGCCCATCATACGGTTGACAGGCTTTGACTCAATTAGACTTTTATGGGTGATGTAATTTACCAAGGAGGCTATTTTTTTTTTTTTAAAGGATGATGAGGTTTTGCCAATGAGACATGGAATGACTGGGCTTTAAGTGGTTTGGGCCTTTTGTTAAGCTTTGCAAGACATGAGTTGATTTTGATTGTGCTAGAGAAAGCTGCCTTTAAGGATTATGAGTCCTGAAAGACTTAGGGTCTTTAGTTTTGCTCATGGGCTTAGCTTTTAAAAGATGACAAGACTATGCCCAAGAAAGGATGATATGAGTTTTGAACTTGAAAAGGTGGAATGGTACATTTTGAAGTTAGGGAATGGTTTAAAGGAGGGTTGGAAATTTTAAAAAGGATTAGGGAGGTTGTATGATTTTGCTATCTGTAGCATTATTCATGGAAAAGAACAAGCCAAGCTAACCTTATTGTTTTGAGTTGAAGAGACATTTAAAGTGACACTTTATTAGCTTGAATGTAGATGATAGACTGAATGAAAGGAAGTATCCTGAGGAGCGGTTAAAGGACTGATGAGAAAAGATAACTTGGGGTTCTTGTTCCCAATGGGAGATAGGAACATAATAGACTAGCAATGTGAGAGATTGTGCCTAAGCTCTTTAAGCTAAGCGATGAGATGGATTAACAAAAGATGATGACGACCTAGAAAGACATGCCCCCACCGTGAGATAAGGGCATAGAAGATAATATCACTTTAGAGAATAAGCAAGCTAATTAGGAAGGAAGACTTTGAGGATGTGAGATGAGATGGATTGATTAAGGATGGTTTGATAAACTTTGAATGATATGAAGGAAGACAACTAGGATAAGATTTCTCTCTCTCTCTTTCTCTCTCTCTTTTTTTAGCCCTAACTTTTGCCTTAGTTGCCCTTTCGGGTTTTCATCTTAGCGAGCTTGGATTAATGAAATTTTAGAGAAAACATTCCTTCGTTATTTGCTGATTTTCTTCATTTTGAGGTGGTCTAACCTTTAAATTTTGGATTTGACGAATCTTGTTGCCCTCTTGTTGAGATGTATCGTTTGATTTTGTGCTTTACATATTTGATGAGAGGCCTATTTCTTGACCTACTTTGGTTAGGAGCTGTCAAAATAATTGTTAATGGCACCTTAATTCCCAATATGTGCTAGCTGTGGTGGATTTAATTGACTGTTCATTTCTCTTTTCCTCTTTCTTCTTTTTTTTTTTTTGGTTAAATCTCATCCATGTTTAAAACAAGAAAAGACAAGTGCACAAATAAATGTGGATGTTTTATTACAATAGAAAATTTTATTACAAGATAACAAAAAGGAATTGACATGATTGACAAAAAATACGTGAAAAGGAAAATAAAATGATAGACATAGACTTGAATTTAGACTTTGAGATTTGGACTTGGACTCAAACTCAAACTTAGACTTAGACTTGGAATTCAATCTCAGACAGGTCAGATTAGTCGAACTTGAACACTTTTATGTTATGCCACTTAGGATTGAGCCAAGATGAGGTTGAATTGGGTTTGGATTCTTCATGATTGTTCGGGTTGGTGGTAAGGAATTCAGGTTGAAATGATACACTTTGGATGCAATCTTCAACCTTTGATGCACTTACAACCAAAGCTTTGAAAGTGGGTAGGTATTAGGTTAATAAGTGAGCTTGGTAGGTTGGAAGTAGATTCTTGACAAGGATGTCGAATTGTTCTTGCTCGATTGGCCTATTTACCATTTAGGTAGCTTTAGCCCTCCACCTTGTAAGGAACATGGAGAAAGACTCCTTTGGAAGTTGCTTGGTAGTTTCCAAGTCATGCCTAGTGACATTCATTTAACTGTTATAATGATATTGTTTGACAAAGGCACAATAGATATCATCCCATGTCCTTTTCTTACTCTCATCTAGTGAAAGGAACCATTTCCTAGTAACACCAGTTGGTAATTGTTAGAACAGTTGAGTAAGGAGCTCATTGCTAACTCTTAAAGGTTTCATTACCCCCACATATATCTTTAGATGGGTCTTGGGGCAAGTGGTTCCATCAAATCTTTATAGCTCAGGCATTTTGAATTTAGGAGGAAGGTTAGCATAAGGAAATAAGGTTAAAGTATCCATATCAATTAGATCATTGAGGTGCTTTAGCGTTTTGATGGTTCTTTCCATGGCTTCAAGTTTCCCCATGAGCAATCTGATGTCTAGACAAGAGAAAACTTTCCCACTTTAGTTTAAACATGAGTTGGTTTGAATCAAATTTGGGCTAGGATTGGTTTGGTTTAAGATAAGGTTTAGGTTAAGATGGTTAAGGCTGGCCTAGTTAATCATAGCCTGAACTTCCTTAATGATGAATTGCCTTTGTTCCTTGAATTAGGCTTGTTGAGCAGCTAGGATAGCTTGGAAATGCTTTTTTTGCTTTTTAAGGACTTTGCTCACAAGTGTAATCATGGAAGCCATGTCAAGTGGGTTACCCATTGGCACCTTCAAACCAAAGCAACAAGGTAAGTGATGGGCATGGAATAGAAAAGGTGATGAAGGTATAGGCATGCAAATCCTAATAGAAAAGGCTTCCATATTGTATCATGAACCAACCATTTTTTGGGCTTAAAGTGAGATGGGACAAATGCTTTGGGTTTTAGGGTAGGATCAAAGGTATTGGGTTTAAGGTAGTGTGTTGGGCCAAAGTTATTGGGCTTAAGGGTAACAGACTGGTTTTGAAAGGTGATGGGTCATGGGTGTTGGGCTTAAAGATATTGTGTTGGGTCAAAAGTATTGAGCTTAGGGTAATGTGTTAATGATTTAGGGTATAGGCTATAGCCATCTGTCAATTTAGGGGTAATGGATTGGTTTTGAAGATAATAGGCCAAGGATGTTGGGCGATGGTGTCTTGTGGCTAGGTTGGCAAGGTATGGGTAAGAGGAGGGTAGAGATGTTTTTAGGTTACAATTTAGGGTGAAGACATTTTGGATACAATTAAGGTAACAGTGTTTAAGTTTAGAGGTGTTTGAGGTCAAGGCTAGGGAAATAAAGTTTTAGGTTTAGGGCTAAGATATTGATGTTTAGGTTAAAGGCTAAGGTAACAGGGTAAGATTTTAGGGTTAGGGTATTGGTGTTTAGGTTAAAGGCTAAGGTAAAGGGGTAAGGTTTAGGGTGATGGCTTAAGGTTTGTGGGGGCAAAGGTGAATGGGATAAAGGTAAGAGTGTTTAAAGTTTAGAAGTGAAGGTGTTGGGATAAAAGTGAGTATATGACCCTTTTTCAGTTCAAGGTATAACCTAGACTTAAGATGAATGCATGTTTTGTTATACAATATGGATATATGATATACATGAGGAAAACATTTCATGAGAATGCAAAGCTGTAAGGTTTTAATTATGGTACATACAACCTAAAGCTAGGATCTAAGTTCATTACATGAAAGGGTAAGGGTGGCTCGATTTGGGTACCTATCACACTAGAGCAATGATATAACTATCCACATATGAGTCAATTAGCCTCGCGTGGGTCCAACTGTACATGAATGCTCATTACACCTTTGAAAGGATCAAAGGATTCATCACAGGGTGGATGATTTCACTATCGGCGAATAGACCCAAGGAGGATTACCCACGCGATGCTACTTACTATCAATTGTTTTCCTAAAACTAGGTTGAATGGAAAAGAGCCTATGTAAGTGATGCATGCAAAGTCACAATCATATTAAAAGGCCAAACTCTTTTTAAACCAATTAGTAGCCCACTTATTTTTCCTTTTGAAAAGAAAGTTTTTCCCTAGTCGAGTCGCCAGCTATGAGACCTTGCCCGAACACCGGTCTGATCCACTAAAGGAAATCAAAATGCTCATTTGGGAAAGAACTCATGAGGAAGTCCTTGGGCTTATCTTTGATAGGTTGAAAATTGTTTTTTGGAGTTGCCACCTTAATTTATTTTTATTTGGGAAAATATAAGGAAAAAAACCCATTTGACTCCAATTATTACCCAAAAGAAAAAGGATCACTAGCCTCAAAACCAAAGAGGATTCGGGGATTAAGTTTTTGATTTAATTTATCAAAATAAGTTTGGCCCAGTAATATAAAAGTAACTTAAATATATTTCATGAATAATTTAAAATGCCTAGACAATTTATAATATGCATGATCATTGATTCCACATATCCAATAATAAATACAAGTAATAGTCCAAAAGAAAGTTAACATTATAAATAAAATCCCAAACATAGGGGATGCCTCCTCTAGCCCTTATGGGTTATAGGGAAGTCACACATTCCCCAAACTAATCCTAATAATAAAGCAAAGAAATAAACACAAAAGTAAGTGAAGAAGGTGATAAGGTGATAGTTGATTAATTTTAATTGGATTCGATGCCTGAACCAAGCATGCCTATGCATCCCTTTGAATGGGAATCAGAATCCATGTAGTTCTCCCTTCTTGCGAAGGGGTTAGTTTAGCCTAGCCACTTTATCATGTTTTGATTGATTGATTAAAAGAGGGTTGAGTTAATTAATTAATTTAATTGATTACTGAGTTGATTAGCTAGCAACCTAGATGAATCAATTTAATTAACTAACTAAAAGAGGCAAGGAAATTTAGACAATAGAAAATTAAAAGCAAAGAAGCTTACCTTAGATGGCAGGTGACAACTAGCCTCACCTGACGGGCGGCAGCTAGCTTTAGAAGGTGTGGGCGACTAGCCTCTGATGGCGAGCGGTAGCTAGCCTTGGGCAGTGGACACGAGCCTTAGACAAGAGACTTGCCTCTAACAGGCGGGTGAAAAGCTTTAAACTAGTCGGGTAGGAATTAAGGAGAAACCCTCCAACTTGCTTTGCAAAGCAAGGAGCAAATGTAAAGTGTTTTCGTTGGAGTTACAGGAGAGGCCTTTGCGACAACGCAGAGGTCTTTATAACATTGCCGTAGAGGCCTTTGCGGTTCCGTAGAGGTTTTTGTGGCAATGCCACAAAGCTCTGTGGCAACAGGCCCATTTTCTCCTGTTTCGCTTGTTTTACCCTGTTCTTGCTCGTTTCTTACGTGTTTTTCAAGATTCTAGTTGCATTGTACTTGTTACTCAGTCCCAAATGATTGAGAAGGATTTAAATGACAAAAGAAATATTTTCATTTTTTCCATTTTGAGATTTTTTAGCTTCTAAAGGTTTGTTTACCGAGTCCAAGTGCTTTTAAAGTTCAAACGCATACTGGAAGGTGCAAAATTAAGGGTTTACACTACTATGAGTTATCTTTAGAAGCATTCTATTAACAATTTTATATACGGTGAGATCCTTTTTTTATTGTCTAAGTTTTTCTCTTGTAGACGAAGTCCTCAAAGTTATAGGAGTAGTCTTTCTACATTTTTTACTAGGAATAAATCTATTCATGTTCTTATTCCTATAAACTTCAAGCCTGCTAATTCTCCTCAAATGAGACATCTTAATCACATTAAGGAAAAAGAAAATTACAAAAATGTATATATATATATAGATACATGTATATATACATGTGTGTGTGTGTATATATATATATATATGTGTGTGTAGGTGTGGGTGTGGGTGTGGGTGTGGGTGTGGGTGTGGGTGTGGATGTGGGTGTGTGTGTGTGTGTGTGTGTGTGTATATATATATATATAATGAATAAAATATGCCAAATTAAAAATATTCACTACACATGTTAGGGGGTGTAACTCAAAATTCTAGAAAATTAATAAAAAGTTTTCAATTAATACAATTCTTTAAATACTAAAAGAAATTGTATTTAATCATTTATTTTTGAGTAAATTTTTTTATTCTTTAAATATAAAATTCCTCCCACTGGACTATATATATTATTTAAAATATTTTCTGATAAATTTAATTTTGGGAGAAAAACAAAACAATAAAACTAGAAAATTAAAATGACCATGACTAATAAACTATATAAATATTCCATGTCCATAGAATAACAAATTAGCATATGCAGTTCAACTGGTAGAGTTTAATTTTCAAATAAAAAAATGTGGGATTGAATCCCACCATTATCATATTTAATTCTGATATATATATTTTTTTAGTGTCAAATAGACAAAACAATGTAGTTCTAGTTTTTTTCAACCTCTAGAACTCTCATATACATTAAAATTTCAGATTTCGAATTTTAAAGGTCTCATTTTAGGAAAAATATAATTTTCTCTTCAAAACTCTAAAATTTTCATTCTTTTTGTCATTTTAAAGCCCTCATATCCTACTTCAACAAAATATAATTCGCATGGCATAAATCACTATATAGAAAGAGTAAAACTTGCTACAATGTAGTGCCCAACCAAGTTTTCAAATTCTAAAAAATTGAATTTCATGCCATAAAAAAGAAATAACCAATCAAAGCATAGGGAATCAATAATATGGCTCGAATACTAATGTTAAAAAAATGCAAAATTATTTGCACCATAATATTTTTCTAGGTTAAAATTGTAAAAAGCCCATTAATATTTAAGCCAAAGTTGAACAATAAGGCCTATGGAGATCTACAGGTCAAGTCCAATGACGGTTAATATTCCAGATGGCTATAGACAATTCTAGAGAGAGTGGTTTATTGAGGTTACCAACAGTTGCACTGTCCTAGGGAGTGGAGCAATAGTTATTGAAAACGTAGCACTGGAGAAGCAGTTAATTCCTAAGAAATATTTAAGGTAAATTGTATCTCCTATAGAAAGCCCCAACCAATCAACCACTCTACAGGCCCTGTGCCTTTTATCACTTTTTCTGCTTTTCATTTTCAAGTTTTCTATAGTCTCCGTAATCACATCAATAAAAATCCCTTTTGTTTCATTACTATTTACATTATGTCTATAGTTACTTTCATTATTGAGGGTCCAAACGTATTATGGCAAGCAAATTTGGAAATCCACAGTCTACTGACAAGAAGTTAGAAAGACGCAATTCACATGTTCGTACACCTTCATCTGCATGCGGCAAGCCCACACAATTACTAATTTACCTTTGTGCCAAATTTTAGCACTAACAATATTTTTGGCATGCCCAATGGGACTCACTCTCAATGCATCAAGAGCAATAAATTTTGTTAGAAAGTACATTGTTGCTGGTTCCTTTGAACTACAAGATGACACTACAACAATAGTGCAGGAAGGACTCGTTCCATACTTTATGGAGCAAATCAAATGTGAACTGGCTTCTCCATAGCCAATTCACCAAGAAAACATACAAGAGCTAGAAATTCCAACAGGTCCTATTATTGGAAGTCGAGGTAATGCTTTTAAGCCTATTGATACTGCTATTCTAATAAACAATCTACAAATGATTCTTGAAGACATGCATAGGCTATCAAAGAATCAAACTTTGATTTATCAAGCACTGATCAATTTGGTAACTCCACCACAAAGCTCTAGGTAGGCTACTGTCCATATGCCTACTAGGCAGCCCTCAGAAGAACTCGAGGGGCAATATTTTGCTTAACAAGAGGCTGGTGATTCCTACCACCCTAAAGAGAGCTTTTCACCTCCTCATAAGAGTGAAGAACCAAAGACTGCACCTACTAGCAATCCAAGGTAAGTTTCACCACAACAGTTATATGCTAACACTAACCTATCAATCATCCTACTATGTATGATAATGATGTAGGTTTTAATAGAGAAGGGCTAGTGAACTTGGCACAACAATTAACAAGATTCCACAGCTTATTGTTCTATCACAAGTCCCTAGAGAGTAAGTTCTTGCAGATATTGAAGTGGACAAGATCAACAAGGGAGTGCTTAAATTCCCTGAGAAGAAGAATCCTATGATTATCGATCCACCAGTGGCCATTGTTAATTCCATGGCTATTAATTGCAAGTCCCTAGTGATTTCTGATGACAAGCAGAAAGACAAAAGTCTATCGATGGTCTATAAGGAGAAAAGCTATAAACTATGGATTCCTAAACCCAAGCCATCTTACTATAGAGATAGGCTATCAAAAAATTCACCAAGGTTTACACACCAATGCAAATTCTAGAGAAGCCAATCTCGCTTCATTGTTCCTCTTGCTATGGAACCTATCCATAAGTGGATTCCTAAACCTAAGCCATCTTACTAGAGAGATAGGCTGCGAGAAAATTCACTAAGGGTTAGACATTAGTACAAGTTCTAGAGGAGCCAATCTCACTTCATTGTTCCTTTTATTGTGGAACTTATCCATAAGTGGATTCCTATAGAACACAAGAAGTTCCCTAAGCACTCACTAGGACTTAGAAACATAGACAGCAAAGACAAAGGGTTGAGGCTAAAAGACAGGCCAATCTAAAAGATTTTCCTCCTAGGGAAGTTAATAAAAGAAAATTCAAAAGGAAAGTGACTGAGAACTCTAAGAGTTTTGAACAAGATCTACTAAGGATTCTAAGGTATTTTACTCTAAATTTCTTAGTGCTAATATACCTTTGGAGTTTATTACTACTATAGACTCATGTGATGTGGAATCAGATGGTAGGAAATGGAAGTGCTGCTGCAACAATAGAACTACTTATTATCTTTCAATCCAAATCTATAGAAGGGAATGCGATGGAGATCAAAGTTCCTAAGGCTCGGGCGGCAACTTTCCCTAGGGAGAAAGATTTCCATAATGGAGTGGCTATACAAGCAGTTGATTCTCACTAACATAAGCAGGTGATTTTTTAGAACCTACTGTATGTAAGGAACACGTCAATGGGAGATCCATCACTAGAGTTCTAATAAACAATGAGTTGGCAGTAAATATCATACCACTCAGAATACTACATGCCCTTGGAGAAACTGAAGAGAACCTAATTTCTACAGAAATGGCATCATCAACTTTCATTGGGGAGCTCATTAAGACTTTGGGAATCCTACTTATGGAAATCACAGCACAGTATCTATAACTATCATGTTCAAAGCATATGTGTAGTATACTATAGAGAGACTGAAAGTGAAAGAATTCCATGGTACCTATGGAGTTGAAGTAATCTGTGAGGGGGAGCCTATTGAAGAAGAAATTCTATAGATACATGACCTAGTGAAAGCACCTCCCAAATTCATCCAAGTTGGTATATTCAACATAGAGTTCAGTATTGCTAGGGACTGAAGAGCTGACCTAAAGAAATATTTTGACAATCTAAGCAAGAGAATGCCATATAGACTAAAGGTATAGGCACAGAACTATGTCATACTAGAGAGTGATCTCTATAGGAAAGGATATAATGATCTACTATTAAGGTGCTTAAGTATGTTAGATTCATTAAAAATGATACAACAAATGCATGAGGAAGTATGTGGTGATCATCAGGTTTGAGTAAAGATAGAAGGACTCATTAAAAGACTTGGCTATTACTAGCCAACTATCTTGAAGGATTGTATCAAGTACACTAAGGGAAATCAACATTGTAAAATCTATGGCAGGCTATAGAGGATTCTTATTAGTGAATTCTATTTCGTAGTGAAGTATCTGAAAATGGTTTTTCCCACTATATGGGAAAAGACAGAGTAGAAGTAAAGAAACAAAGGTAACCTAGATCTATAGTACTTACAAGTGATTTTTTATAGGGACCTGGGGATGATGTAAAGCCAATCCAATGGCTATGTTACTTTCTTACTATAAGTTGGCTCCTTAGCCACTTTTGTACATAAATAAAAAAGTAGGCCTATTGGCTACTTTTTTCTATTTCTATTTCTAATGTTTTATTTTAGTTAGTTTATGTTTTAGTGTTTCTAAGTTTTTTTTTTTTTTTTTAGTTCTCAATGTCTGCAATATAACAGTAAGCAACAAAAATGGCTTCAGGCCATAGCAAGTGATCAAAATCAACAGCAAGCAAACATCAGGCCTTTGTGGCTGATTATACAAATGTCATGGCTGCATGAGTGATATAAAAAGAATGGTTGAAGTGAATCCATGTAAGTGTCCAGTGCAAATAATATGGCTGCATGAGTTAATCATCATCTTCAAGGGCAATAGATTCATCTTAAGAGTATTTGCAAATGCAAGAGGCCTTAAGCCTTTTCATTTCAAGGCATGGACATAAAAATAGTCTCAGTGGCTTTGCATTATATCAAGACCTATTCAACAATATTTAATTGTTCTCAATAATTCAATCAATAGGTCTGTAATATAGTTCACAAAAACTAGGGAATAAATGTTATCGAGTAACTCACTGAGGAATGAAGGAAAATATGTCTTTCAGGGTGCTTTATTGAGTGATGCACTGTTGCCTAATGATGGGAGAATGATCACACCCTATAGACAAACAAAATGGTCTACTGGTGAACACCTCATCCAAATGAAGATTGCAAGAATCTGCAACTATAGGGGTTAGTGTAGACAGTAGATAGTAAAAGGCCATGGTGGAATGTCACATCCCAACCTTATGAGATACGATGGTCCTAGAACATGGGGAGACATAAGGTCACCCACGCCCGTAGAACCCATTAACATATAACAATCATGCCTAGGATCTTACCGAACCTTCTTCATTAACTCATTTAAAACATTTAGATAAATACCATAATTTGTGGAAGACTTAAAGTAAACCATTACATATAAAATCCGTAAGGAAAATAATATAAATCTCTATAATATCAATTAACATTCCCAGAGCATCTAAAGACAAGACTTCACAAACATAGTATTATTGATAACTCAGATAAGGAATTCCCTAAGTGAAGTAGAATGCTTGAGCCATCACCTTGCCTCCTCACATTTGCTCACTTGGAACCACACAAGGAAAAGGGGTGAGATAGATGATCTCAATGAGTAAACGAAAGGCACATACATTATCACATATTCCTTTGAAAGGAAACACATAGCTTATACACATAGTTCATGGTTTATAACTCATGAATCAGGTTGCACTTTAGCAAGGGTTCAATTTGGCAAGTTTGCAGAAATCACACTTATAACACTTATGGAGTGAAGACTCTACTCAATTCACTCCAAACACATCGAGGAGAGGTGGCCTTTGCCAAATTCCAACTCCCATCACTTAGAAAGTGTGAAGCTGATCAGGCTCCACAGCTAGAATCGCCCCTTCTAGCTGAGGTGGATACAGTACCCCTATTCATCGGGTTAAGACCATGTGCATAGGTTCCGATGATTACCTGCATCTGCACGAGGATTCTGCATAAAGGGTGAAGGTACCATAGCTAGAGCTATTGGTAATCACAATTAACAATATCACATAAGGCAACAATAACATGTAATTCAATATCAATAGTAATTTGGCTTTCAACAATAAGACAATGAAAGTGTAGTTCCAGAAAGAATACAAATTAGGGTGTCATTCACAAAAAGTTCTCATTGGGTAAACAAAATAGTTTTGGACCAAATGTCCTTTGGCAACCCAAGCTTAACAAAGAAAGTCATGTAATGACATTTAGAATAGAAAGAACTTGGGTTTCAAAGATCACAAGGGTTCACATAACAATATATCACATTATTGTAACACAACAAAATGTTGTTCACATTTGTAGCAAGAACATTGTGTTTACTCACACTTGAAGAATGAAAACAATGTTTACTCACACTTGAAGAATGAAAACAATGTTTACTCACACTTGAATAATGAAAACAATGTTTACTCACCTTGGGATTCCTTTGCTCCTAGTACTCGTAGTCCCCTTTGCACTTCTAAGGCTCCTCAAACTTTAACATAATGTTTGATTTAATACTTAGTATTTATTTACTCATGATGTTCCTATCCCATAACTACCCATACACATATAGCGTACACATTAGAGTTCACTCATAGGTGTACTCATCACTTGCACATATCACGTTGACTTATAAGTCTTGCATACTTAGGCCTTATAGGCTCACATGAAAACATATTGCAATCATATCAATACCTTTTTAAGGTCATCACATTATCATTACCCCAATATCAATTCACTTGTCAATTATCTTAGTTCACTTTACACTTCCATACATGTCAACTTAACAATTAATCCTTTGAACATCATACTTAACTCTTATGATCCCTTTTACTTCATTAACTCATAATCATATATTCATCATCAAGTCATCATGACATCTAGTTCCAAATTCCTCAATCACATTTGCATTCTAACCATAATACAAGGTTAAGATACCTTAACTATACCTTAAGTATATCATAATGCATTTAGCTCATCTAGGATCATACCTTCAACTAACATGTAATTTCATCATCTATTATACATACATACATGTCAACATTCACCAAGACACATCACATAAAATTTATAAACATTTGGACACAATTGTTCATGTAGGCTGAATGCATCATTAAGGTGAGAATCAAATTCTTCTTCTTTTCATGCTTTCCGTCTATTTCATAAATATGTAAAAACATGGTTTGAACTAAGATTTTTCATGTAAACATAACAAAAATTATTTTAGAACTTAAATTCATAACAATCAGCCACTATTGGTGCCATTAATATATAAAAATTCCATCTTTTGCATTATAGTGCACAAAACATGAGTTTTCTTGTTTTCAGTATTTTTCGGTCAATTCAGAAATATGCAAACAGGTTGTTTAAACCATTATTTTTCATTCAATCATTGAAAATATCAGTTTAGAATACATTCCTCAATGAATTGGCAGCCATAGGTAGAGTTTATACAAAAGAATTCCAAGTTCAAAGGCTTAGGTGAAAAATCATGAGTTTCCGCGCATTTCATTTATTTCAGCGATAAATAGACACATGGTTCAAATCATTATTTTTCATCTAAACAAAACAAATATCATGTTAGAACATCAATTCACACAAATTGGCAGCCATGTATTCATGAAAAAATAAAATTTTCCAATTTCCAAGTCCTAACACGAAAACCTTGAGTTCCTTTGTTTTTTGAAACTTTTCGGTCACCACAAAAATATGCAAAAATATTATTTCATGCAATATTTTTCATCAAAACAGATCAAAAATCAGTTTAGAATGCAAACAAGTACAAATCACCCCCCCTTATGATGTTTATGCAATAAAATTGTGATTTTAAGTTATAGAATTCACCTTTAGAGAAATCTTGCGGAAAGAATTGTGTTTTCGGTAGAAAATAAATTTTCTCTCCCAAAAATTCACTCAAACAGATTTGAATCTGTAGAAATCAATAATCAAACAGTTCAAAATAATTTTCCCATAATTTATTTCATAGAAAACAGTTTAGAAATTGAAAGAGAATAAAAACTTGCGATTACGATCATGAAATCGTGAAACGGTAAGGCGTTTTCGATATTTCGGTAGAGAGAATTATTTTGAGAGGTTTTTCTGCCAGAATATAGAAGAATAAGGGAATGGCTTCTGGAAAACCCTTGCTGGCCAAAAATTAGAATATATATTAGGGTTGGAGTGGAATTTCCACTTTTACCCTTAATGAATTAGGTTATGAGCATTTTTGTGTAGTGGGCTTTTGGGTATTTGGGCTTTTTCTTTAAAAATTTTGGCTGAATGGATTTGAAATGAAAATAATATTTTTCTTTTTAATTCTAGAATATTTCCCTCAAAAATAGTTATTTAAAAATATTTTAAAAATACCCATAAAATTATTTTATGCTTAAAAATTGTTTTATGCATGAAAATTCATTTTATTTAAAATAAATTCTTTTATGCAATGCACTTCATGTAAATCATTTATTTCACAATGACAACACATACTATGCATGTTAAAATTAATTTAATATGCCACATACTCATCAATCACTTAATCACAAATTTTCACACAAGCACACACTTAACCTTATAAATTCTAATTCAAGCAATTTATCACGAAAATTTCTAGGGTGGGTGTGGATTGTTACATTCTCCCCCCCTTAAAGAAATTTGTCCTTGAATTTAAATCCTTACCTAGTTATTCTTGAAAAACTGAGGATGCTTTCGTCGCATTTCGTCCTCCGCTTCCCAAGTGCACTCATCTATTCCATGATTTCGCCACTGAACCTTAATCATGGGTATCTCCTTATTTCTTAACTTCTTTACTTGTCAATCCACTATAGCTATTGGTGACTCCTCAAAAGATAGTTGTTCATCTAACGTAATGTCTGGAGGTAAAAGAGCGTGTGATGGATCCGACACATATTTCCTTAACATGGAAATGTGGAATACTGGGTGTACATGCGCCAAAGTTAGAGGTAGGGCAAGTCTATAAGACACTTCTTCAACCTTATCCAAGATTTCAAAAGGACCTATGAAATGAGGTGATAATTTCCCTTTCTTGCCAAATCTCATAACTCCTTTCATTGGCGAGACCTTTAAGAATACGTAATCTCCCACGGCGAATTGGACTTCCTTTCGCTTAGGGTCCGCGTAAGTCTTCTGTAGATTGAATGCCGCCTTCAGTCGATCTTGAATTATTGGTACTTTCTCGGTGGTCTCCTTAAGCAATTCAAGCATTTCTATATGCTTGTCTCCAGGTTCATTCCAACAAATCGGAGAATGACACTTTCTCCCATACAATGCTTGGTATGGCGCCATGCCAATAGACGAATGATAGCTATTGTTGTAGGTGAATTCAATCAGGGGTAAATACTTATCCCAGCTACCACCAAAATCCAAGACACACATCCTTAGCATGTCCTCGAGTGTCTGAATCATTCTTTCAAATTGGCCGTCCGTTTGAGGCTGAAACGTCGTACTAAAATCTAATTGTGTTCCTAACACTTCTTGCAACTTTTGCCAGAACCTTGAGGTGAATTGAGTTCCTTGATTGGAAATGATAGAAATTGGCACTCCATGCAGTTTCACAATCTCATCTATATATAATTGCGCATGCTGAGCTGCAGAATACGATTACGGTCACTAAATCGTGAAACAGTAAGGTGTTTTCGATATTTCAGTAGAGAGAATTATTTTGAGAGGTTTTTCTACCAGAATACATAAAGAATAAGGGAATGGCTTCTGGAAAACCCTTGTTGGCAGAAAATTAGAATATATATTAGGGTTGGAGTGGAATTTCCACTTTTACCCTTAATGAATTAGGTTAGGAGCATTTTTGTGTAGTAGGCTTTTGGGTATTTGGGCTTTTTCTTTAAAAATTTTAGCTAAATGGATTTGAAATGAAAATAATATTTTTCTTTTTAATTCTAGATTTTTCTCAAAAATATTTATTTAAAAATATTTTAAAAATACCCATAAAATTATTTTATGCTTAAAAATTGTTTTATGCATGAAAATTCATTTTATTTAAAATAAATTCTTTTATGCAATGCACTTCATGTAAATCATTTATTTCACAATGGCAACACATACTATGCATATTAAAATTAATTTAATATGCTACATACTCGTCAATCACTTAGATCACAAATTTTCACACAAGCACACACTTAAACTTATAGATTCTAATTCAAGCAATTTATCACGAAAATTTCTAGGGTGGGTGTGGGTTGTTACATAGAACCTACATATAAAGTACATAGTTCAGATTCTTATATTTGTATTCATATATATTTTGGCTTAAACTCACCATTCCATAATCCAAAATCCCTAGTCACTAGTAAAATTTCAGGCAAAAATGCCAAAATCATCATATACAGTAGCCAATTATATTTTACTACAGTAAAGTACATATGTTGGCCTTAGTTGTTGAAATGCACCACTACCTATGGACTTAAATTCAGCTATTAAGTTACCAAGCCAATGCACAAAATGCCTAAATTCTACCAAAATAAGTCCCAAATAAATTCTAGAGCTAAAATTCAACAAGAATTTTTGGCTAAAATATTTGAGCAACAAAATCTACAGCAATGTACCTAAATCCCACAGACCATGACAGTTACAGTATCCAATTTTCTCAACTTTTTCTAATATATTTACTGTGAATTTTAATTCTATTAGCTATAAAAATATTTAACAAATGTGGTTTTTATTTTATTTTTCAGGCTAATAATTCTAAGGCCAAAAATAAATTATTTTTTATATTTGTTAGATTAATTCTAGCTAATAAATTAAATTACAGTAAATATATTAAAATTTTCTCCTAAAAATTTCAGCTCAATATCCTTAACAAAACTTACAAAATTCAAAATTCAAATACAAAGAAAAATTCCACCCATATGGGTTTCAAGAAATTTTGGCATTTTAATTGCTAAAATTCAAATCCTTTCCTAGTTAATTTGCCTCCCACAAATGAAAAAATTCAGCAGGTGATTAAAGGAAAACATGAAATTCATCCAAATTGGCAAAGGGAAAAAACAAGAAATGAAAACCCATGAAAATTGTAAGAAAAGAAGTCAAAAAACTCACCTTTGGAAGATGAAATTGTTAGGATGGAATCATCAATCAGGAATTGCTAGATGATGGTGAGCTAGTGCTACCAATAAAGGAGTAGCAGGCGTGATAGCAGAAAAAAAAAGAAAAAAAAGAGCTAAATTGGCAAGAGCGAAAAGGAAGAGAGAGAAGAGAGATAAAGTTGCATGGACTCAAGAAAATTTTCTTTTTTATGGTAAATTAGGTGGATTTTCAAAGATGTATGGATAACTCTTAGGTATTTAAAGATTCATAATCCTTAAAGTTGTTGGAAAGAGTCAAAGGATGATTAGGTTTTTTAATTATTGGCTTAATGAAGGGAAATTAAATGAAGCTATGAAAAATTAATTTTGCCTATGGAATTGTTATATTGGGGAGCTTGTGGAGATTTTATTCTTTGGAATTTTCCCCAAGACTATGGAATTTTTGGTTTTCATTATGGAAGTGAGACATTAAAGGCATAATTTTTTCCATCTATACAATTCGATTTTCAATCAAACTGTATGCAGGGGGCATCGTTTGCACCATAATATTTTTCTGGGTTAAAATTGTAAAAAGCACATTAATATTTAAACTCAAGTGGAACAACAAAGCCTATAAAGATCTACAGGTGAAGTCTAGTGATGGTTGATATTCTAGATGGCTATGGACAATTCCAGAGAGAGCGGTTTATGAAGGTTACCAATAGTTGCACTGTCCTAGGGAGTGGAACAACAATTACTGAAAACATAGCACTAGAGGAGCAGTTAATTCCTAGGAAATATTTAAGTTAAATTGTATCTCCTATAGAAAGCCCCGACCAATCAACCATTTTATAGGCTTGTGCCTTTTATCACTTTTTCTGTTTTCCATTTTCAAGTTTTCTGTAGTCACTATAATCATATCAATAAAAGTCCCTTTTGTTTCATCACTGTTTACATTATCTCTATAGTTACTTTCACTACTAAGAGTCCAAACGTACTGTGGCAAGGAAATTTGAGAATTCACAGTCTACTGATAAGAAGTCAGAAAGATGCAATCCACAGGCTCATGCACCTTCATCTGCACGTGGCACGCCTGCACAATTACTAACTTACCCTTGTGCCAAATTTTAGCACCAATAGGAATTAAAACGATTACCTTTTATGGAAACCACAATATTTTGATTGGATAAAAAATGACTTGGTTTAGTATAAATCTCTTAGAATTACCCTTGTTTCCAAAACCCAATTTACTATTTATTCAATTGCTAAAAACACAGAGAGAGAGAGTAAGAGAGCAAGTTCTTTATATGTATATTTTTTTTTCTTCTTTTCTTTTACATTGAGTTTATCCATTTATTTTGATAAATGCCAATATAAAAAAATAACTTCCTTATTTTTTTATTTTTTATAATTGAAATGGGTTCAGGTCAACCACTCATGGATGACTCAACCCGAATTCCAACGAATAGTCATTTTATTAATTGTATTTTCAATATTAGTGATTAATTTAAAAAATTAAAAAAATATAATAAAGAATTTATTTATTCATTAGTATATTAACTATATTTTCTATAAAATATATGAAAAATACTAATTTTCAATTCCAACTTTAAAATTGAAATTATAAGGATTGTAAAATTTTTTAATCTAAAATCTTAATTCCTACTTGTTAAATAAATTTAAATGTTAATGTTCTAAAATATGAGTGCCACAATTGTTTATTTATTTATTTTTTCTTGGTCTATTTGTTCGATTTTCAAATAGTCCTTTTTAGCTCTTGATGAGCATAATTTAATACATATTAATAGACTTTAAATTTATTTTTTGTTGTTCATTTATTAAATAAATATTTTTTTAATGATATTTTTATGAAATAGTAAATAAAATGGTGACAACTTGAAATTTGAGTAAAATTATAGTCTTGTACTTGCATGAATAATAATAATAATAATAATAATAATAATAATAATAATAATAATAATAATAATAATAATAATAATAATAAATGTTGTGAAAGAAGTAATTTTTAATAAAATCAACTAAGTCATTTTCTTTTCTTTTGAAAAATGACACCATCTTCAAGTGTGCAATGGAGACTAAAGAGTTCACCAACTATCCTTATGCAAGCCAACTAAGGAAAACAAAGGATTCAAAGATCAAAGTTATACATTTGATGCTAAAGAAGAAAATTTGTAAAAATTCAAGTCATCACTGACCATCCTTATGCAATCCAACTAAGGAAAACCAAAAATTCAAATATCAAAGTCATATATTTGATGCTAAAGAAGAAAAATCATTTGAAAATTGGTTTCTTCATCAACTTGCCATCTAACCATTCATGCTTATAAATAGAAGGGAAATGGCTTAGCAAAAGGAGAGCTTGTGAGGGAAAGAATTGAAAAAATAAGGAATAAGTTGAGATTTCCATATTAAGGATCCAAATTGCTAAAATTAGTTCTTTTAGTTATTTTGTTGTTCTAATTATGTCTTTCTAATTTTTAATTTTACTAAGGTGGATGATGAAACCATGTTAAATTATTAATTTCTATTTTGTATTGATTCTAAATATTTTGCAATTTAATGTTCATGATTTTGGCTTTGTTTGATAATATCATTTCATCAATTCTATCATGTATTTTTTATTATTAGGAAAATTGTCTATACTTGGTTTTTATTGAAAGAAAAGTAATTTTCTTTGATTATGTATTTTCCATTAAATTGTATACATATAATGCTTAGAAATTATACTTTTAAAGTGGAGGAAAATCTATTTGAGAATTTAATAAAATTGAGCTTAGTGATAAAATCAATAGAAGATAAAAAGATTGATTTCTAAACTATCTTCTGAAAATTGGAATTAATACATTATAAAAATTATTAATTAAACATTAGTGAATTATGAAACCTTGGTAATATTTTATCTAAATTTTATTTCACAAGTTCATCTATTCTTAATTGTATTATTTTGATGTTTTTATTTCTTTATCATTATCTTAAAAAAATTATTATTTGGAACTAGGTTAGAATTAAATTAATGTGGTTTGATTAAGCTTTTTTATAATTCTTTTCATAGCTCTCTCCATGGGAACGATATCATTACCATTTATCTACAGAATCAGTGATTTGTGCGCTTACGAGTATAAATAAAATTTCACAATTAGTTTTTGGCGTCGTTGCTAGGGAGAAATAGAAAAGAAAGAAGAAAGCTAATTAGATCAAGGTTTCTTTAATTCTTCTACTAGTTAAATCTTACTTATTATGAATTTTTATTTTATTTTTATTTCATTATTTCGTTATTATTTATTTATTTGTTTAGTCATAAAATAATATTAGTTTTTATTGTAACAATTTTCTTATTGGTTTTTGCATATTTAAAAAAAAAATTCAATTTCAATAGTACTGAGTTGAGTTGAGTTGGAATAGTGTAAAAAATTTCAGTTGGGTTACTGTAGCAACTCGGTTACTATTCACGTATTTTGCATGGTTTTGTATTTTTCTTGCATGGTTAGTTAGTTACTATTTATAATTAATTTATTTTTCTACAAAAATTTGTTTTAATTTTCAATATTATTATTATTATTATTTTTTAACTTTTGGTCATAAAGTTCCACGTTTATATATATTTACATTTTTTTAATTTTTTTTATTTCTAGGATCTTTATTGTTTAAAAAAAATTAGAGTTAAATATTTTTTTTGTGTTACGTTGAATCATTTGAGTTTTTATTTTATTTTTTTGAAGTTGATTCACATTGTCTATTTTTTTTTCTTTCTCTTTTGGTTTATAAGTGTGATTAAATGCACAATTTAATAAGCTCTGTCAAAAAGGCCAATTATTGATCTGCCTAATAAAACTGGAACTTAAGTGGTCTATTGTGACCTCCTAATTTTTCCTGGGAGCTTTATTAGTTGCATATTTTTCATTTTTATACACTTTGAAAGAGAAATTTTATTTTATTTTATTTTTGCTGTATTCTCATTATTAATATTTTTTTTTATTTTCATTCATTTCATTTTATAGTTAGTATTAAAATAAGTTAATTTAATTTTATTATTTTGAGAATGTGATTCAAAGTGTTGTTTGGTTAAAAAAGAATTATCCTTAAGTGACATTAAAATTGAATCATCAATAAAAATGTCTGGAGGTGAAATAAATCATGAAAATATGGAAAATCAAAGAGATAATGATGTCTATGTTGAAAGAGAAAAAACTCTTATAGAATATTTTTCTCTTGTCACTGTCAATTATCCCTCTTGCATAGTTTTACCTGAAACTAATACAACTCATTTTGAGCTTAAACAAGTCATAATTCAATTGTCACCATCTTTTTATGATTTAGAGAGAGAAGATCCATGCATGCACATTAAAGAATTATTGGGTATTTGTTCCACATTTCACTTCTAAATTTTTTTTGATGATTCAGTTAGGCTGAGGCTATTTCCACTTTCACTAAAATATAAAGCAAAAGCCTAGTTAAATTCCCTTCAAACAAGAATAATTACTAGTTGGGATCAACTAGTTAATAAATTTTTGTCAAAATTCTTTCCCATGTCCAAAACTGATAGTCTTAGGAGAGAAATTTCCAAATTCTACCAAAAAGAGAGAAGAATTTTATGAGTGTTGGGAAAGGTTTTAATGATTTGATCTTAAAGTGTCCCCATCATGGTTTTGAAATTTGGAGATTGGTAAAATATTTTTATGATGGTTTGATTCCATTAAATCGTCAAGTGATTCAATCCATAAATGGTGGAAAGTTCTTGCATCTGTAAAGTAGTCAAGCTTGGGATTCACTTGAAACATTAGCTGTAAATTCTCAGCAATAGAATTGTTTAGATCCTAAAGCCAAATCCACTCATGTAACCAAAAGAGGAGGCATATATGAGATAAGAGAGAGAGAGATGTAAGTGATTTGAAAACTACTTTAGCTAGTTTGTCTAGGAAAGTGGAAGCCTTAATGTTAAGTCAATCCATGAATTCTCAAATAAACACTAGGAGTGAGTTGTGTGCCTTATGTTTTAGTATATCTCATACTGCTCAATTTTGTCCTTCAATGCCAAATTACCAGGAAGCATTCTCTAAACAAGCAAATGCACTCCATTTTTATGGAAAATCATCTAATAGCCCATATGCCCCCACATATAATCTAAATTGGCAAAATCATCCCAATCTTTCATGGAGACAGAACCAGCCTCCAATGAATCAAAGTCATCAATATAATATGTCCAATAAGCACATTGGTCATTCAAATCTACCATATCCTCAAAATGCTTCCCAATTCTCTGCTCTATTATAGAAGAAACCTTCTTTAGATGATACTTTACAATAGTTCATTCAATCAACCCAACAAGTTTTGCAATCAAATTCTCAATCCATTCAAAAACTTGAAACACAATTGGACCAACTTGTAACTACTATAGCTGAAAGGGAAAAAGGAAAATTTTTCAGTCAACCTGTTCCAAATCCAAAAGGTCAATATGAGGTAGGTTCATCAAGTTTTAATGAAGAAGTTAAATCCATAACTACTCTTAGGTCTGGAAAATGCATAGTCAAACTTGATTATACACCTGAACCTCAAAAAGAGAGTCAAAAGAGTCATCTTGAAATTTCATCATCCAAAGATTTAATTGAAAAAGATATCATTGCCTTATGTTCCAAAAGCTCTTTACCCACAAAGATTTATCTCAAAAGAGAAAGGTACCCAATATAGTGACATTATAGAGGTGTTTAAGCAAGTTAGCATTAACATCCCTCTTCTTGATGCTATTAAACAAGTATTGGCTTTTGCCAAATTTTTGAAAGATCTTTGTACGGTAAAAAGGAAAACAAATGTTCCTAAAAAGGCATTCTTGACTAAACATGTGAGTTCCATACTCCAACATAAAACTCCTATTAAGTATAAGGATTCCGGTTGTCCGATAATTTTTTATACCATTGGTAATCATGAAATCAACCGAGCTTTACTTGATTTAGGAGCAAGTGTGAATCTGTTGCCATATTATGTTTATCAACAACTTAGGTTAGGCGAATTGAAACCCACAACTATGATACTCCAATTAGTTGATAGGTCTATCAAAATTCCTAAAGGTTTCATAGAAGATGTTTTGGTCAAAGTTGATAAGTTTTACTTTCTATTGGATTTCATTGTTCTTGATACTCAGCCTATTGAAAACACAAAGCATCAAATTCCTATCATCTTAGGAAGACCATTTTTGGCCACATCCAATGCAATCATCAATTGTTGAAGTGGTGTTTTGAAATTATCATTTGGTAATATAACTGTCGAACTTAATGTGTTTAATGTTACTCGTCAACCAGTTGACAATGATGATTTGTGTGAAGTTAATATGATTGAAAGTGTGATCAATGATTGTTTTTGGAAATGAATAAAAATGATGCATTTGAGAAATGTTTAACTCAATTTGGCATGGACTTAGATTCAATTAGTGAGGTGAATTCTTTATTAGAATCTATTCCACTAATGGATACAAACACATGGAAAGCCAAAATTAAACCTCTATTTCCCATATAATCTAAAGAGTCAATTCTTGAATCACAAAAGTTAGACTTGAAACCATTGCCTGAGTCATTGAAATATTCATTTTTAGGACCATCAAAAACTTTCCCCATTATCATAGCATCCATTTTAGAGGTTGAACAAGAAAACAAGATAATTAATGTTTTGAAATATCATAAAGAAGCAATAGGGTGGACAATTTCAGACATTAAGGGTATTAGTCCTTCAATTTGCATGCATAGAATTCATTTAGAAGACAATGTAAAACCTAGCCGTGAATTCCAAAGATGACTAAATCCCAATATGAAAGAAGTTGTTAGAGCTAAGGTGATAAAACTTTTAGATGTAGGTGTCATTTACCTTATTTCTGATAGCTTATGGGTGAGTTCTATGTAGGTAGTTCCAAAGAAATATGGCATAATAGTAGTGAAAAATGAAGAAAATGAACTAATTCCCACTCAAATCCAAACTGGATGGCGTGTTTGTATTGATTATAGGAAGTTGAATGCTGTCATAAGGAAAGATCATTTCCCATTTCCTTTTATTGATCAAATGCTTGAGAGATTATCTGGTCATGCATACTATTATTTTTTTTATGGTTACTTTGGATATAATCAAATCCCAATTGCACCTGAGGATCAAGAGAAAACCACTTTCACTTGTCCTTTTGGAACCTTTGCATATTGACGCATGCCCTTTGGGTTATGCAGTGCACCTACTACATTTCAGCGATGCATGATAAGTATTTTTTCTAATATGTTTAAGCATTTTCTTGAGATATTCATCTTTGTTTCTAACTTTGATGAATGTTTGCATCGCTTGACCTTAGTTTTGATTAGATGTAAGGAGAAAAATCTTGTGTTAAATTGGGAAAAAATGACATTTCATAGTTAAAAAGGGAATTGTTATGGGTCATGTAGTGTCACAACAAGGAATTGAGGTAGATAAAGCAAAGATAGACTTAATCTCTAGCCTTCCTCCACCTTGCACTATAAAATAAATTCGATCCTTTTTAGGTCATGCTAGTTTCTACCATAGAATTATCAAAGATTTTAGTAAAATCTCTCACCCCTTGTGTAACTCACTTGCAAAAGATACACCTTTTATCTTTGATAATGAATGCCTTTAGGCCTTTCAAAAGTTTAAAATTTTGTTGACATTTGCACCTATCATTAGACCACCTAATTGGAGTATTCCTTTTGAGATCATGTGTGATGCCTCTGATTATGCCCTTGGTGCTATTTTAGGCTAAAGAGTCAATAAGCTACCCATCGTGATCTATTATGCAAGTAAAAATCTTACTAATGCATAACTCAATTATTCAACTATTGAAAAGGAGTTGCTTGCTGTAGTGTTTGTCTTGGACAAATTTATATCTTATCTTGTTGGATCCAAAGTCTTTATCTATACTGATCATGCTGCATTGAAATACCTTTTGTCAAAAAAAGATGCTAAGCCTCGTTTGATTCTATGGATTTTGTTAATACAAGAGTTTGACCTTGAAATTTGTGATAAGAAAGGTTTTGAAAATGTTATGACTGATCATTTGTCTAGACTCATAGTGGAATTTTTTGAGAAGGATTATCCCATCAAAGAGACTTTTCCTGATGAACAACTCATGTCTATATCACAATTACTTTGGTTTGCTGATATTGTAAATTATCTCGTTACTAGTCATACGCCAAGTCATTGGAGTAACCAAGATAAAACAAAATTTTAAGCTGAGGTAAAGAAATTTTTTTGGGATGATCCATGCTTGTTTAAATATTGTCCAAATCAAGTGATTAGGACATGTGTGCTTGAAAGTGAGTAAAGAAAAATTATCTCCTTTTGTCATGACCATGCTTGTGGAGGCCACTTTAGTTCAAAGAAAACTGCTGCAAAAATTTTACAGTGTGGATTTTATTGGCCTACATTGTTTAGAGACACTCATAGGTATTGTAAATCTTGTGATCGATGCCAAAAATTAGGAAGCATTTCCCATAGAAATACGATGCCTTTAAATTCAAGTTTTGTGGTTAAATTATTTGATGTTTGGGGTGTTGATTTTATGGGACCTTTTCCTAATTCCTTTGGTAATTTATACATTATTGTTGCTGTTGACTATGTATCCAAATAGGTAGAGGCAAGTGCATGTAGAACAAATGATCATAAGGTTGTGGTGAAATTTTTGAAAGAATACATTTTTTCTAGATTTGGTACACCACGAGCAATCATTAGTGATGGAGGAAAGCACTTTTGTAATAGGCATTTTGAGCATTTGATGAAGAAATATGAAATTACTCATAAAGTAGCTACTCTTTATCACCTACAAACAAGTGGTTAAGTTGAAATTTCAAATAGGAAAATCAAACACATTCTTCAAAAAACGGTTAACCCCATTAGAAAAGATTGATCTTTAAAATTACATGATGCATTGTGGGCTTATCATACAACATTTAAAATCCCTATTGGAATATCCCCTTTTAGACTTGTTTATGGAAAACCATGTCACTTACCAATAGAATTGGAACATAGAGCATATTGGGCAATCAAACAATTAAATTTCTCTTTAGATAAAGCTGATGCTCAATGAATGCTTCAATTAAATGAGTTAGAGGAAATTATAACTAATGCTTATGATTATGCAAAATGGTATAAGGACAAAATGAAAATTTCCCATAATAAAAATATTTTGAGAAAATCTTTTACTCCTGGTCAAAAAGTCCTTTTATACAATTCTCATTTGCTTCTATTTCCTGAAAAGTTGTGTTCTCGATGGTCAAGCCCATTTTTGGTACGCACTACATTTCCATATGAAGCAGTTGAAATTGAAAATCCAAAAAATGGTGATGTATTTAAAGTCAATGGACAAAAATTGAAACCATTTTTGGAGCTAGAACCAACAATAGTAGAAGAAGCACTTTTGAGTGATCCTATTTATTAGGATTAATTCAATTCATCTATGTCATTTTTTTTCTTTCTTTGTGTAACTAATTTTTGTTTATATTTAACATTTGTTCTTTGTTTTGTAAGTATAGAATACAAAATTTTCAGTTAGATATGGAAGCATCTCTTGTTACACTCAGAAACAGGTTTCTAACTCTTTCCAAGATGTACTCAAAAAAATTGACGAACGTAGACTGGAAAGAATAAAGACATTTAGATGTCTGAATCTTCTTGAAGATATTCGTTAGATCATAGAAGCCAAAGTATGACTGGTAGGTGAATTAAATGAATCATTTGTTAAATGTTTGCTAGGTATAAGGAGAAGTTCTTACTCAAAGAAGAGAAGAGCAAAGAGAATGGGAGTCTGCTACAAGTGTGCAAGATGGAATTGCAACACACGCTGTAGAAATATTGGATATGCATCCATAAATCGAGAAGATAAAATTCAATTCATAAAAGATGGACTGAGTAAGGAGTCTTTGGATAATATCCTATAGACTTTTAAGACGCATCTATGTGGACAGGTTCAGTGTACTCTTTTAAATTTATGAAGCTTATTCAAAGAAGAGAAACAGCGTTACAGTCTAGGAAATCTAGCATTAAAAGACCCTATTTACCAGTTAATAAGAAAACTGGATGAGAAGCGTATCCTTGACTCATAGAAGGCATTTAAGCCGTTACTAGACATAAAACCAGAGGAAGATGTGAGCCACAGTCACAACTACTGTTCGTGATCACGTGTATCACTAACTTTTTGACTTTTGTGCATTTTTCAATACTTTGCAGTTACTTTTTGAATTTTTAGCACCTAGATTTTCGTTTTCTGTAGATTTTTCTATTTTAGTTAACTTTTAGTCTTTTAATGTCTGCTTTTAGCTTTTCAATGTTTTCTTTTTGACATTTGTACACACAACATTGATTATTTTTGTTTGTTATTGTTATTTTTTATCTTTATTTTTTTCTGTCAATAATTATTTTACCCCGTTAAACTGTTCTTTTACTATGCTATTTTCTTTATATGCATATTCGTTATTTTCAATATGCACACAACCTCTTGAAGAAATTTATGAGCCAAAAAAAAAAAAAAAAAAAGGGCAAAACCCTCAACATGCAAATTCAAAACTATTTATGTCTTTAGTAGTCCAAACTTTGGCAAGAAAAGAGAGTACTTGATAGCAGCTAATGAACTTGGTAGGATTTTAGCTGAACTAAAAATTGATTTGGTATTTGAGGGAGGTAGTTTAGGGTTAAGGGGTTGTGTCACAATGTCTGCATATATTGCAGGTAGGAAAGTCTTAGGAATAGTTCTAAAGGCTTTCACTCCAAATAAACACATCACTGGTGGAACTATAGGTAATGAGTTACAAGTCATGAGCATGTACGAATGAATGGCATACATGAATCTCAATGTTGATGCTTTTATCACATTACCTGGTGGTTTAGAAACATTTGAAGATATGTTCACCATTGCATCTTGGACCCAATTAACAGTTTTACTTAATGTTGATGGTTTTTATGATGGTTTGCTATCTTTTCTCGATCATACTGTGGAATAAGATTTTATGACACCGGCAAGTCGACACTATAATACCTAAGATTTTCATAGCTCATTAGAGTTATAATAATGCCATAAAGTATAAATTTTTTTGAGTATAGTACCAATGATATAGTGATGGAATGAAAGAAACCCTTTTTGATGCTAAGTGCATGATTGTGTATCTTTATGAAGTGTGAATGTTCATGTATATTTTATTGAATTAATTTAAGGCAATATGTCTTAGTTTGAGTTTATTATGATATGGGAAGGTAAGATTTAAAATGCCAAGTGAAAGGAAAGGGAAAAAGTTATGAAAAATTTTTGAGTTCGGAAAACGTGTTTGAATGGGCTTGTTAATGGGCTTTGGACTCAAGGCCCAAGCCCATAGAATGGCCGGCCCACCAAGGTCCAAATTTGGTGGGACTTAACTAAACTAAGGTTAGAATAACTTAACTAAGGGTTAGGGTGAGGTTAAGTTAGGTTAGTCACCATTTTGGATGATAGCCATCTTTGTTGACTTTTGTCAACTTTAACACCTAAGCTAATTTACTTTCCCATCACCATGTCCATATGCATTTTGGTGATTATTGAACTCATCATTATGGTGCCAAGTCACCATACACCTAAGGGCAATCTTAACCATCCATCTTGATCAATCTTAACCATCCATCTTACGCAAAAATGTGACCATTGATCTTATGAGATTAAATCACCACCATTGATTTCATTTACATATAAAGTGAAAATATTTAATTTCTTTTCATTTGTAATCTAGCATAAAAAATCACATGCTCACCAAAGACTAAAATCTCTCAACTTGTTCTTCAACATAGGACAAAATTTAAAGCATTTCAAGGTAAGATTTAATGTTTAAGTGTTTCTTTCCTTGTTCCTAACCTAAAAGTGATGAGTTGTTAGCAAGCATATACTTTTCTTTGATTTTTATGGTTTGATTTTGGTGGAGGGATTTAAGGGAGGACTAGTTTTACATGTTAGATGAGGAATATAAGTATGGGAGAAAATTTAGGGTTTAATAAATGAGAGATAACAAAGAAAGCATGAGAAGATCAATGGGAGTTAGGCAGACACGGGTGACCATACCACTGAGCCGTGTGATAAGGAAAATTTGAAAATTCATCCAGTAGTCTCCCACGGGTAGAAGCATGACTGAGGTTTCACCCATGGGCAGTTATGTTTTTGGCCATATTGAAATAGTTTGTCCTAGTGTTTATGACTTATAACTAGATTATTTCATTAACATTTTTATGAATTTCCTCATTTATGATCCTATAATAAGATCATCGAGAATGCAATTAGATGTTAGTGTTATATGTGTTTCCTTAATTATGTTATGGGGGATATTTAAAAGATATTGAATTAGTTTATAACATGTGTAAGCAAGGGGTAAATGATATGAAACATTGATGAATGATATGCTTATATGAAATAGTTAGAGTTTGGTTAGAAAGTTAAAGGAATAGAAATTGATGTACATTGTTTGGATGTATTTGTAGAATCAAAAGGCAAAGGTATTACTCGTGATACCGAGAAGCCTCGCTATAGTTTACGTTAAGTTTATTGATATAGGAGCTAAGGAGTAAGAGGTGAGTACTTAATAATATTTTGCAACTTGTGCTTTAAATATAAACATAAATGTTAAATCATTTCCAATTTGAAATGCATTGCAATTCTTTGGCAAGCATTATCTGCTTTATCTATTATTGAGCCAAAGTGAATCAAATATTCCTTTATGGCATTTGGCCAAGTGAGCCTATATTGCTTTGATCTTATAATGTGATCAATGATGAGAACCTAATTGTTATTGATATATTATCCATTGAATCATTTCATGGATAGAAAGGAAAAATGTTATAATGATACAATGATAAGTAGAATACCCCTTTAATCTGGGGCAATACATCAGACATTGTGCACAATGGTAATGGACACGCGGATAGGGTAAAGAATATCCAAACCTTAGCTAGGAAGGGTTTAAGGTCCCCAGTACGTATGGCCTAATCAGTTGTACGTGTGACAAGGTATATGGAAGTGAGCAAGGCGTATGCCGCCACTTGATTGATTATGGGGCAAACATATCGTTTCCAAGAAAGGAATTGTTCTGCTAAAGATGTAATATCAGTTATATATATATGGGAAAATTTTTCCATAAGAGTAATTTCTAATCCACTTTACTTTATTGCTATAAGGAATCACCTTTGAGCATGCGCCATTGTTTAATCTTTATGATATTATTCTATACTCACTGAGTTTTGTCTCATCCCATAGTTGTTGTTTATTTTCAGGACCAGCTGATAGATCGACAAGGTAAATTCCAAGTTCTGCGTCTTTGCTTGGAAATTGCATTTTTACTTTTGGTATTATGTTGTATATACTATGTTGTATTTTTGAAAGTTTCACTATAGAGTTCCATGGATTGTTAAGGTCTGTAATAATGATATAATTTAGAATATTCTTAGTATGTGTGTGGTTTGATATTATTTTATTTTAGCCTAAGTACTTGAGCAGTATATGAATGAGTTATAATTAAAATACTGAAAAATGGAGTTCAAAAGCAATGAGCAAGAAAATGGATTCAAAATGGTAAATGTTTATCTTATAGATGAGTGATATGGTAATCGGTGATAAGGAATGATTATTTTGGTTTCGATCTTGGGATAAGGGTAGCATGGTTTTCTTTGGAAATTAATAGCTTATAAGAGGGTTCTACGGGTTTAGGTGACCTTATGTCTCCCTATGCCTTAGGACAGTCATGGCTTAAAGATGGGTCATGACAAATGCATCCTAGTCTCTGCTTCAACTATTGATCAATTGATTGACCAACTGCAAAAATTTGTGTCCGAATGTGATCCATTGATGGCACAGGTAGTTTGGCACCCTAGAGCCAGTAGCAGCAAGAAGAGTGGACCAAACTTGAATCTTTATTTGTAACTTCCCTAAATTTTATAGTTTTTCTTATTGCATTTTTTTTTTTGTGTTACACCTGATCAAGTGAAGTCTTTTACTCCTTATTTATTTATAGTAGACATTAGGGATAATGTCTCAGCTAAGTTTGAGGGTGGAGAAACTATTAAAAAAGAAATGTGTTTTCTTAATTATTTCTAAGGTCCAATTCACTAAAATTTCATATGGCAGAGTAAAGAGTTACTTTTGTGCTCTTGATACACATCTGTATTTTTTGTGATTTTCTTTTCTTGTTTTAAAAAAAAAAATTCCAATTACTGTGATAAAAATTAAGCTTTAATGTCATGGCTTTGACTGGTAATGAGTATTGATTATTGATTTGAATTTTGATGACATTCTTTAGTTAATTTATTTTCATAATGATTATACTCAACTCTTTTCTCATAATAGCCATGATTGTTTTGTAGAAAGACAAGTATGCTAGAATAGGTGTGTTCTTATACCTTTATCTTAATGATCATTTTAATTTCGATTTGAAAGAATTATATATTAGAACTTTCCCTTGAGGTCTTTTGAGGTGAATGATTGATCAAGCATCACTTGTGAAATGATTGAGGCATTAGGATTTTCCTACAAAGCTAAATAAACCAATTCCCTAATTGATGTTCCAAGAGAACATCCCTTTAGTGAGCCAATTTGAGCCTCCATTGATTAACTATTTTCTTTGGTAATCACATCTCTCACCTAGCCTAAACATGATTATATCTTTACCCTTATTCTAAAGATAAAATAGAGATAATCATGATTAAGAGACATTTCTTAAAAGTTTGGGATTAAAAAAAAAATCTTGATTCTAAAGAAAAAAAAAGTATAAAAAAAAGAGTAAAAAAAATATCTTCAGTTTGAATATCAAAGCTTTAATATTATAAGTGGAGGTTAAAATAAAGTAAAGGTTAACATAATAATAGTTGGCTACATTTTATATGCTTTTATGGGTTTTGATAAGTGTCACTTATAAAATACTATGATATCTTTAACTCTATGAAGTCTTTAGAACTTATGTAATCTCCTACCCCTTTCATTCTTTAGCCACATCATACTTCACAGCCTTATTAAAACCAATATTAAAGACCTTTTGATCTCATGTGATGCCTTCAAAGTAGTGGAGATTTGTACCAAAGGGGAAGCTTATGATACTTAATTCTTTATTAGAAATCGAATGATTGTTATTGTAAGGTTATGAGAATTTTATTTGTTGGAAGTATGCAAACCACATTTATTATTAATACTTGAGTATGATTGTTACAAGATGAATTAGGTTTTGAATGCATATGTGTTCAACTTAATACTTGTTTGATTTCAAAGTTATGATATCTTATTGTTCTCTGAGATAAATAGTTAGAAGTTTAGATTTTTATAGGTGTTTGTGGGTATCATCGGTGGAAGCTCTCACGAGACTACAACTCATCCTCTATAGGCCACCTAGAGGTTTAAAGGCTTGCTGCATATGCTAAATGCAATAGTGATTTCTTACGAAAGTATACTAGTTTAGGTTTTGTTTTTGCTTGAGGACTAGCAAAATCTAGGTTTGGGGGTATTTAATGAGCATAATTTGATACATATTAATAGCCCTTAAATTTATTTTTTGTTGTTCATTTATTAAATAAATATTTTTATTTAATGATATTTTTATGAAACAGGAAATAAAATAGTGAAAGCTTGAAAATTGAGTAAAATTATAGCCTTTTACTTGCATGAATAATAATAATAATAATAATAATAATAATAATAATAATAATAATAATAATAATAATAATAATAATAATAATAAATGTTGTGAAAGAAAAACAAAGGATTCAAAAATCAAAGTCATACATTTGATGCTAAAGAAGAAAATTTGCAAAAATTCAAGTCATCACCAACCATCCTTATGCAATCCAACTAAGGAAAACTAAGAATTCAAATATCAAAGTCATATATTTGATGCTAAAGAAGAAAAATCTTTTGAAAATTGGTTTCTTCATCAACTTGTTATCTAACCATTCATGCTTATAAATAGAAGGGAAATGGCTTAGCAAAAGGAGAGTTTGTGAGGGAAAGAATTGAGAAAATAAGAAAGAAGTTGAGATTTCAAGATTAAGGATCCAAATTGCTAAAATGGGTTCTTTTATTTATTTTGTTGTTCTAATTATGTCTTTGTGAACCCTCAAATTTGTACCTTTATGATCTGGCTGCAACTTGACACCTACTAAGAATAGTGCGCTACGCATACGGCGGTCCCACTAGCCGGTTAGCAAGTAAGGGTCAAGGGGGTAGCGCCCCTTGCGGGGTGCAGGGCAGCACCCGTTGAAAAAAAAAATTTCTGAATCTTTCATCTCCAATCGACTGCTTTTTAGTCATGAACTCATAGAATTAAATTAGGCTCGAATCAAAACTGAAACAAACTAGAAACGGACATAGGTCGAACCAGCTGGTCGGCGCGCGCCAGGCATATCGACTCTCTAGGCGGCACACCGGCCGTGTCGCGTAATAAGCAATATGAAATGCATGCTGACAGTATAGGTGGCATGCCGGCCATGTTGCCTGAATGTCCGGCAAGTCATTGGTGCTGCCCGTGCCACCGGTGAGCTTCCGGTGCCGCCACCGGTGCTGCCAGCATGCCCTTCACCAGCTCTATAAATAGAGCCTCCTTTTAGCTCATTTGGGGGGATCATTCTAACACAGAAATTCTCTCTAAATACTGATACACTTCCTAGGTCATCATCTATTGTCAATCCATCCCATCGCTTAGCTCAAAGAGCTAAGGCACAATCCCTCATACATATCTCCAGCCTATCACATTCTTATCTCTCATTTGGAAGCATGATCCCCAATTTATCTTCTTTCACTAGCCCTTTAGCCAATCTTAAAGGCTTTTTGTTTCAGCCAATGCAATTTATATATAGTCAAACCAATTAAGTGTCACTCCAAAAGTCTCTTCAATCTCAAATAACAAGAAAAGATTGACTTGCTCTTTTCCATGATTCATGCTACAAAAAGCAAAATCATACAACCTCTATGATTCTTTTTAGAAGTTTCAATCTACCTACAAAACCATTCGCAAACTTTATGAAATCATATTGCTCCATCCCAAGCTTCATCAGCAAATCATACCAAATACCATCCATTCTTTGGCATAATCTTAAAATGAGTAAAACCAAAATTCCTAAGTCTATCAGGACTTATCATCTTTAAATCTAGTTTCCTTAGTAAAACCAGCAGTCGAGGCATATCTCGCAAAAAGCCTTCATCAAGAAGCCTAAATCCAGAAGCCTTTATTAAGAAGCCCAAATCCAAAAGTCTTCATCAAGAAGCTCAAGTCCAAAAGTTTCAACCTACCTTCAAATCCAGAAGCCTTTATTAAGAAGCCTAAATCTAAAAAGCCTTCACCATGAAGCCCAAACCTGAAAGCCTTCACTATGAAGCCTAAATCTAAAAGCTTTCATTAAGAAGCCCAAATCCAAAAGCCTTCACCATGAAAACCAAAAGCCTTCATCATAAAGCCTAAACCAAGAAGACTTCATCATGAAGCCCACTTCCAAAAGGCCTTCATTTATGAAGTCCATAATCTCCTTTAAGGCAAAATCAGACTAAGTCTTTCAAATGGATTTCCTAACTAGACCTACCCTCCTTAGCCAAGACCGACCTTCATTTATGAAGTCCATGATCTCCTTTAAGGCAAAATTAGACTAAGCCTTTCAAATGGATTTCCTAACCAGACCTACCCTCCTTAGCTAAGACCTTTCCCTATAAGGACTAATCCTCAACTGTAACTTTCAATGGGCAAACTGAGTCAAGCCACCTATGTTGACATTCCCACACCCCTCGTCTTTCACAGACATAATCTTCTCTAAATCTAACACCAAAGCCGAACAAATAGCTTTGATCCTAATCCTTTTAATACCAAAGCCGAATAGATAGCTTTGATCCTGGCTTTTCTAACATCAAGGCCGTACAAATAGCTTTGTTCCTCTTTCTCCTGACATCAAGGCCAAACAAATAGCTTTGATCCTATTCCTCCCAACACCAAAGCCAAACAGATAGCTTTGATCCCAATCTTTCTAATACTAAAGCCAAACAAATAGCTTTGATCCCAACTTTCCAAACCAATAAGGCTAAACAAATAGTTTTAACCTTAATCCTCCCAACCCCCAAAGCCAAACAGATAGCTTTAACTATAATCCTCCCAGCCACTAAAGCTAAATAGATAGCTTTGATCCCAATCTTCCCAAACATCAAAGCCAAACAGATAACTTTGATAATAATCTCCCCAATAGTAAGGCCGAACAGGTGGCCTTGCTAAACCAATTTGAATTCCTTAGGTAGACCAAATCTCTAAATCTTAAAGTCTAGGCAGAACAGATAGCCTTGATTAAAATTCACTAAATCATCTTTACTTCCAACAATTAGGCTGGACATATAGCCTTAATTGAAGATCACCATGACCATTCTCACATCCAACGCTAAGGTCAAACCAATAACCATTGACAAAACCTTATTTATCCTATGGGCCCTCTCCCAAAAGGTTCATATCTTTATACCATGTTTGTCCTTCATAAGGTTTAGTTTGAACAAAGCATAAATGTCCTCATGCATGATAAGCACAAGCAGATATCACAAGCCCAGAGTCTGACATAGTACAACCCAGAATCTGACATGGTATGGCCCAGGTTTTGACATGGCATAGCCTAGAATTTGACATGGCAAAAGAACATTTAAGCTAAAAATATGATGTTGCAAGAGCACAAGCACAAAGTTTGACATGGCATCTCTTCCTAGGGTTCACTGTCATCATAATCGCCTTTTGGTCAAAGCCAATTCTGATGAAGGGGCAGTTGTAAACCCTCAAATTTGTACCTTTATGATCCAGCTATAGCTTGACACCTACTAAGAATAGTGTGCTACGCATACGGCAGTCCCGCTAACCGGTTAGCAAGTAGGGGTCAAAGGGGTAGCGCCCTGTTAAAAAATAAATTTCCTTAATCTTTCACCTCCAGTCGACTACTTTTCAGTCATGAACTCATAGAATCAAATCAGGCTCGAATTGAAACTGAAATGGACTAGAAATGGACATAGGTTGAACTAGCCGGTCGGCGCGCACTAGGCATACTGCCGAACTAGCCGGTTGGCGCACACTAAGCATACTGCCTCTCTAGGCGGCATGGCGGCCGTGCCACTCGGATGTCTGGCAACTCACCGATGTCGCTCGTGCCGCCAATGAGCTTCTGGTGCTGCCGCTGGTGCCACTAGCACCCCCTTCACTAGCTTTATAAATAGAGCCTCCTTCTAGCTCATTTAGGGGGGGACATTCCAAGACAGAAATTCTCTCTAAATACTGATACACTTGTTGTTTTTAAGTTCTGTTTGAAATTTGATACAAAAGGGCTGTTGTTTCAATTTCAATTTTGATGTACATTCATCACATTATTTCTCTAGTCGTTTATTGTTAAGATTCAGATCCCAAGGGTTTCGAATCCAAGGTGGAGCTGAGATCCGGAGCTAAGCTCGTTCCATTCATCCGAAAGACAAGAAAAGCAAAGGTATAATCTCCTTTCCATTCTCAAGATTCTAAAATCATATATAGAATCCTCTTTAGGTCTAAACAGAAAAGATCTAAAATTTATTAATTTAAGAATCAAAATTAAATTAATAAACAAACTAATATTTTTTCTAGAACCCCTCCTTCGCAAGAAGGAAGAATTGCGTGGCGTTTAATTCCTATTCAATAGGATACGCAGGCTACCATTATGAAAAGGCATCAACTCCAAAATCTTTTTATTAACATTTTTCCCTTTTGCTTTGATTTATTTATATTAATCTTTTATTTTTGATTTCGTGCCAACTTAGTTGAGGAATGTGTGCTTTTCCTAATACCCATAAGGGCTAGAGGAAAGATCCTCTTTCTTTTCATTCGTTTTGATTTGTAATAATTAAGTAGGATTTATTTTGCTTATTTATCTATAATTGTTATTTTATCCTATTATCTATAACTGTTCATGCATCATTATATTCCTATTCATACATATACAAAAATTCCTTTTTTAAGAGTTATTTTGCACTTTTAGCCAAACTAAAGAAAATTATATTTTCTCACTTGAGTAATTACCAAAACCTAATCCTCGAGCCCTCTTTGGTCACTCACGGATTAGTGCTTTTCCATTGGGACAAAAATCAAAATATTTTTAGAGTCAATCAATTTGGATTTTCTTTAATTTTCCCAATCAAAATAAATAAATTGAAGTGGTGACTCACTTTCACAACTTTCAAATCACAAAAATCAATTTTCTAAACTCACAGTGAGTTCCAATCGTGGAGTTTCTCCCGAAGAGCATTTCAATTTCTCGGCGGATCGAACCGGTGCTCGGGCGAGGCCTCACAGTCTTTCTAAGTTTTAATTTTACTAAAGTGGATGATGAAACCATGTTAGATTATTAATTTCTATTTTGTATTAATTCTAAATATTTTGCAATTTAATGTTCATGATTTTAGCTTCATTTGATAATATCCTTTCATCAATTCTATCATGTATTTTTTATTATTAGGAAAGTTATCTATACTTGATTTTTATTGAAAGAAAAGTGATTTTGTTTGATTATTTGTTTTCCATTAAATTGTATACATATAATGCTTAGAAATTACACTTTTGAAGTGGAGGAAAATATATTTGAGAATTTAATAAAATTGAGCTTAGTGATAAAATCAATAGAAGATAAAAAGATTGATTTCTAAACTATCTTTTGAAAATTAGAATCAATACATTATAAAAATTATTAATTAAACATTGGTAGATTTTGAAACCTTGGTAATATTTTATCTAAATTTTATTTTACAAGTTCATTTACTCTTAATTGTATTATTTTGATGTTTCTATTTCTTAATCATTATCTCAAAAAAAATTATTATTTGGAGCTAGGTTAGAATTAAATTAATGTGGTTTGATTAAGCTTTTCTGTAATTCTTTTCATAGCTCTCTCCATGGGAACGATCTCGTTACTATTTATCTACAGAATCAGTGATTCGTGCACTTGCAAGTATAAATAAAATTTCACAATAGTTCTATTGCATAAATCTTGTGATAGTTTTTTTTTTATTATATGGGCATTCCTATTACATAAGAATCTATGCTAAAATATAAATATTACATTCATTAATTTTTGCTTCAAAATTGATAAGAAGTAAAAATGGCCTCAATAGTATGAGGATATGTGTACATAAGGGTCTCTATTTTTCTTTATGAAAAAGTAAAGGTAAAGAAGATGTCTCTAAATCCCCATCTCAACACTCTTTCTAGATCCTCTCTATTTTTGTTTGTAACGTACTGATTTAGGCATCGTAGACTCCCTTCTAAGTCAGTTTTCAAGGAGCCCTTAATCCTACTTTTCTTTGTTTATAAGTTTTACCCCTCACCCTCATACCATGGGCTCTCCATCATATGGAAGAGGAAGTTTATTTCTCTTAAAATACCATCATATGTGGGAAATGGCATAAAAAATCTATGTCTTTCCTCTCTTTTTCCATGTAAAAATGATAGATTCTGCTAGAAAATTCACTCATCAACTATGTGTTCCATACATTTTTTAAGTTAATGGAAGCTCAAAATATCTCAACATTTACCAAAAATCAAAGTTAATTTTCTATTGAAATTAACGTTAGACTGCCAAAAAAACTGAAATCACCATCACTGATAAGAAGGTGGACAACCACCATCAAGAACTCTTCCATCGGAGGTGGCATGCTTCCCCATGCACTTGTTTAGTCTGATTGCTCTTAAAAATTCAATTTTCATCACATCAAAGAGGATTTCTACTTATTCATAGGTATCAATGAAAGACATATCAAAGGTCTACAATAGGAATTCAATGAAAAATAATTTGGCATATTAATCTTTCTTATCATTGAGCACAATATAGGACCAAGGTAAGAGGTTCATTATGGTCAAATATCATATAAGGAAGTTAAGGATTTCCGAAGGGTTCAACAATCAATAGGCAACCACATAACAAATGTCATTTCAAGTACATGTCAAAGGATGGTAATTTAAGTAATGGTTGTAAGCAAAAAGGCATAATTACATCATATTATTAAGTACTCACCTTAACTTCTTTACTCCTATTGATTGTTCGTTCTTGATTAATTTAATGTCCTTCACGGTCTTGTGAAATTTCCTTGCCCTTGCCTTGAAGTTCTACACTTATAACATTTCAATTACATAACAATTGGTAATGAATGGTGTTACTAATTATACCTTCTACTTATTTTATTACTTCAACTTATAATAGAGATGTATCAATAGTGTCATATACATACTTATTCTTATTCTTATTTCTAATCATTTCCAAGCTAAATTCCTCATTTAATTTCATGATTTCAAGTCTAAATCTTAAAATTCCCAAATTGTTCTATAAACCCTAGAATTTGGCGAAAACTCTCAATTTCACTTTTAAACCTCAAATTAACCATATATTCATCAAATTAATATCTAGGCAATCAATTCCCATCAATTAATTTGAGCTGAATCACTCTTACTCATATAAACCCTAACTTGTCCTACTTATGTCAAATTTGGGGAAAACTCATAGTTCTTCATCAAATCTTCAAATTAGTTATAGAAATATGAAATTAACATAACCTATACCATATATGATCACTCAATTATCACAATATAGTATTAGAACACCAAGTTCCTCTTTTAACTAAGTTTATGCCACTAAGATTGCCAAATCTTGAATCAAGTTCCTAAAATTCCTTTTAACACTTATAAATCATTTTTCTTCATCTAAAATAACCATATATGTATTCAATTAGAATTTAGAATACTTTCTTAATCATTCACTAATGTTGGCCAAATTCTTCCTTTAGTGATACTTAGTATTTTCATGTTTTCTTTTCCTTTCTTCCCATTAATCATTTAATCCTCTAGCCAGATCTCCATATTTCATCTAAATTCATCCAAAACTGCATCTTATGTATGCTCACCGTAGGTTGGTCAAATTTTTCTTATAGTGTAAAAGAGATTTTATGCAACTAAAATACTATAATCAACGTTAAAACTTAGTAAAGATAAGGTGAACATAATTTCTCACCTTGGTTAGCTTTGATTTATTAAGGTTCTTATTGCAATTGGTGTAGAGAGGATCTCTTTTCTTATTATGAAAATTTAGTGTAGAGATAGGCAAAATGTTACTTGATAACATAAATTTTGCTTACATATATAATGAGTTGGATGGTGAGGATTTGATTAAGTTAAATCCAATGGTTAAGATATAATCTTAATGAATGGCTTAGATTTTATCAAGTTGGATAGCTAGGATTCTCTCTACAATGATGTTGTTCATCATATGATGTTGGAGTGCTCAAAATGAACATAGGCTCATATGTAAAGAAGATGAGAGTTCAATTTGGTTTAGGATTTTGACTTGGTTAATTTTTGGTGGCTAGCTTGGTCAAATTTTGTGACTCTCTCTCTATAACATATTTTGTTTGATTTTGGGCTAACTACTCTAACATATAAACTTGACTTTATACCAATTATAGGCCTATGGGCATGCCCATTATTGTTGGGTTTGGGCCTTTGATTACCAAAGGCCTAATAACAAGCCTATAGGCCATCAACAAGCCCATAGTCCCTCAACAAGTCTTATGAAAAACTTAAAAACTTCCTTTTTAACTTTCATTCAAATTTATGTTCTCTAACTTCTTTACATACATCATTATTTATCATATGAACTTTATGTAATTCATTAGAGGATAACTAGTCATGATAAAATCATGAACTAGTAAAACATTGCGTACTATGTCATAAAATTCCTACCCAATCCCTTATCATTTCTATACTATACTAACATTCAAAAACCTAATTCTCTAGTATTATTAATAACTAAAATAGGCTATAAAATCCTTGGGTATTACACTCTTACTCCTCTTATTCTAGAAGATAATGATCAGTTTGATCAGCATGAGGAGTAGGAGCAATAGCAGCATCAGCATCGCTTATAAGAGTTCCTAACGAAGTACGAACTTGAGTCATAGGAGTTTATAAATGAGCTAGAAGAGCTATCCCAGTCGATTATGACACCGACAGTAAGTACTTCTCCGTAGCCTATAATTGAGCATTAACACCATATACATGAGCATGATATCCAGTAATCTTCTCATCTACTCGCATATCCACCTCCTATTGGATTTAGAAAGATAGATAAAATAAGATATTATATTTGTTGGTTGTTATATTAAGTTTGCAATATCTAATTCTATCCCTTATTTCTCATTTCCTATAGTGTAAAAACCTAACCAATTTAGAAATACATTGCTATATAATCATATACTATAACTATAGTACCTTAAGTTTGTATATGCATTCCTTTAGCCATATGTATAAGTTATGAGTTGATTATCACATATTTATGTGTTATATGTTGCATGCTGATAGTATGAGTGAGTTAAGTATTGAACTTTGGGCCTTTATCTTCAATTTTGCTTAGAAGGCTAGTTTTAAGGAAGTCATGCTCATGAACTTAAAGTTCATGGTAGTGAATTTAAGGTAGTAACTACTAGATGAAATTCATAGCAGTGAACTTTAAATTCATGACGGTGAACTCTGGATTCACGATAGTGAACTATTTGTAGGAAAATAAACCAAAGAGATTATGAGTTTTATGTTTGGTAAATGGTGATATGAGCATTGGAATGGAATAGGAAGAGGTGAGCTGAAAATATACTATTGTATTTGTATTTGAACCCTAAAGGATTATAATCACCTCTTTCATTGTATGTGCTACCAAAAGTATAATTTCTTGTATTGTGAAGTAATTCATATTGAACCATGGATTACATTCATATTTCTATTCATTTGTGTGAGGTCTTGTACTTATTTAGAGTCTTTTGGGCCATATACCATCATATGAACAATGTGTCCATTTGATAATTGTTATATGTCATTCATCAATAATTGTTCATAAGCCATATGTATTTGAATTCATGAGTGTAAGATCTATAATAATCTCTACCAAAGTTGTTAATTTTCCTATGATAAAATTATTTGAAATTCCTTGAAATTACAAGGCTTATTTGTATATTTTCGAAAGTAATGAGTGTAAGTATATTCTATGTCACATCCCACTTTTGAGATGGATGGTCCTAGGGCATGGGTGGCCATAAGGGCACCGAAAACCCATATAACCCCTTACTTGCTATCAAAACCAATATAGTATCAAGCAACCAAATTACAATAAACATATCAACAATGACCAAGATCATAACCTAAATCATATTAGCCACTCATGCTATAGTTCTATGCATTATTCTTAATGATCATCAATAACATTTATTGATTAATTTATACATATTTCTTATCCTTACATAAACAAATTGTATTACAAATAAAACATCAATTTATATGAAGCAGCTAATTATAACATACATGTACTTGCACATAAATAACATAACAACATCTTCAAAGGAACTTTTACTTTAACATATACACCATCTCCAGGCAAGACTCACTTCAACTCAGACTGATCATTTTTAAATCTCCTATAGAAAAATTTGGAAAAAAAGGAAGTGAGTTTATGACTCAGCGGGTAAAATTATGTTACTGTAGTTCAAGTGGCTTGGGTTCAAGGTTCGTTAACAAAGAGAGCATTTGGCTGACTTATATATATATATATATATATATATATATATATATATATATATATATATATATATATATATATATATATATATATATATATATATATATATATATATATACTAGTTGATAGAGAAAATGAACGACAATGATTATCAGTAATATATTTAAATCTTTATATTGAATAGCACATAACATATATTATTCTTAAAATTAATTTATCAAATATCAATAACTTATTATACTTTTGAAAGTCAAGTCGTATAACAAATACTTTAATAAATTTAAAACTTTTCGTTTAAATACAAATAATTTGCAACACACTTCAAATACAAATTCAAGTAACTAACCATAGTTTTAAATATACTTTCAAATAATTAATAATACATTTCAAATAGGATTTCATGTAACTGATAAAATATTTTAAATACTTTATATAAATCACTAATAACTTGAAATTTGATTAAAATACAATTGTAAATACAACTTATGAAATACATTTCAAAACTTCTTTTATCTCGTAATTATCTTTAAAATCTTTTACAATAGATGAGAGAGGATTCTATCCTGCTTTCTCATTAACATTGCAATAACGACAGCTCTTCTTGCGGAGCATTTGCCATACATCTTGTACTACCTTGTAAAACATCATTCATAAAACACTATCATATCATATCATATCATTAGTAGAAATCTCATCTACAATAGATGGACGTGGATTTGAACCATGCATCTTATTAGAATTACATTAATGGCAAAGGCTCTTCTTGTAGAATAATACCATACTTCTTATGCCAGGCAGGCCAGGCTAAGCGGCTAGGATAATTCCTCTTTCCAACTGGAGTTGATACAGTGTACACTGTTTGGTGTTCCCCACACCATATAAGAGGATCTCTGCTTAAAAATTCGAAAACCAAATAAAAAGTAACTTTAATAAACATATAACAATACACTAGCATATAACTTCCCATATAGGGAAAAGTAATAAAATATCACATATCTTATAAAATAATTTAACAAATTTAAATGCAAACACAGGAGACAGCAAATATTCATATAAAATACTTCAATGCTCATCAATAGTAAATTTATTCAACACTTATAAAACCAACATAAACTCATTAATGACTATTTTAGTAAATACTTTATAACTTTTAAAATCATAATAAACATATATATGTAGTTCAGTCATGTCATCAAAAAGAAGTCAAATAATCATATATATATTTGCAATAAGCACATGAAAGAAACTTTTACGAATTTATTATTTGGAATTCTTATAGCAATTAGGAAACTCAAAGGACGAAAATTTTTGTACAAGGTGGTTTAACAATAATATGGTTTTTGATATCAAATTCACAATAGAAAATAGGATAGTAATTACTCACCTTTCTCGCTATATCTTTCTAGTTAAGTTCAACCCATCTCACTTTGCACTCAAATCATCTTTTCCTCGACTCATTTCCGCCTACTCATAAAATCCCAAATCACAAATCAACTACCATTCAATCCTTTATTTGTTACTCTTATAATCTATTCATGGAATCTTAATCAATTAATCCTTTATAAATTATTCTTATATATTTCCTATAATTCTAATGAAAATTTGGTATCATCTCCCCTAAAATTGGGCTAATCCCCTGAAAATCAACAAACATATCAATTCAACAAGCATCACAATACAATTGCCCAGCCCAGACCTCCAATATAACAACTAATCCCATCCGCTATCTCATCTTAATATTCAAGTAAAATAATCCAAAAGTTCATTTAAAAGTCCATTTTTTACACACACACACACACACACACACACACACACACACACACACACACACATATATATATATATATATATATATATATATATATATATATATATGTATATGTATATATATATGTATATGTATATATATATATATGTATATATATATATATATGTATATATATATCTATATATATGTATATATATATATATATGTATATATATAGATATATATATACATATATATAGATATATATATACATATATATATACATATACATATATATATACATATACATATATATATATATATACATATATATATATATATATATACATATATATATATATATATACATATATATATATATATATACATATATATATATATATACATATACATATACATATACATATATATATATATATATATATATATATATATATATATATATATATATATATATATATATATATGTATGTATAAAATCTCTTAAAATCTATACAAATACTACTATTATTATTATCATTACAATTATTATTATTATTATTATTATTATTGTCATTGTCATTTCTATAAACCAAACAAAATAATATATTTTATTTCCAATACTTTCAAAATAAAAATAGTTAAATTTATATGAAAATATTTTCTTAAATTATATTTTATTTTATTTTTATCATAAATATCTTTATTAATAATAATTTTTATTTTTTATACTTATTTTTAATAAAATTCATCATATTAAACCAAAATTTTCTTAGTTTTTAATTTCTTAAAAATATTCTCATTTCCTAAATTTATCAAAAAATTTATCGAATTTCTTATTAAAATGGAAATTCATAAATTATGGAAAAATTGGGTTGTTACATTCTAAATCTTATATATTTTATTTTATATGCCAATGAGTATATGAACCTAAAACATCATTATTGCTATATGTCAATCTTTATGAGTTTATGAACATGTGAGCCATGAGAATCCATGTGATACATTTGAGCCATGTGATCCAATTAAAATAAATAACCTTAATATTTTCTTATGAGATGATATATTATAAGTTTCAAAGTAGAAATTCCCAACTGATGTGGGTAATACATTAGATATTGTACATAGTTTAACATAATGGATAGGTGTGAGACCTCCCCTAAACACTCCTCTCTCGCTTGGAAAATTGTTTTAAGGAAATGTGAGCAATTTTTAAGGAGGTCATGGAATGAATTTTAGTACTTATGATTGGAATAGCTATTGTTCAGAAAATTGATTTGTGACAATGAAAAAGGATTTGGAGAGTTACCACCCTAATTTTATTTATTTTTAAAATGATAAAATTAAGGAAAAGCTTATTTTCATGACTCTAATTTATTAATTTTTAATTAATTTATCCATGAATAAAATCACTAGTCTCAAACTATGTTGATCTTGGGGATTAGGTTTTTAGTTTTAAATAATCACAATTTGGTCTTAAGTTTAATTTAACTTAGAAAAATCAATTTTATGAATGACAAGTATTAAATGACAATTAAAATGGATGAGCATGGCATAACATGAATGTGTGACATAATTAAAAGAATGATTAAGTTAAATCATCTATAAGTTAAGGAGAGTGTTCCCTCTAGTCATTATGGATTTCTAAAAGAATCATATAATCACTCCTTAATTTCAAATTAATTAAACTAATTACATAAGTTAATTAAAAATGGGATGTCTTCTATAGCCTTTATAGGATTTTAGAAAGACCATAAATTCCCTTACAAATAGTTGAAAATAAATAATTGCATTTGGAAAATAAAGGGGGAAGAGTGATTGGATTTGGATTTACGATTTAGATTTAGATTTGAACTCCAAATATGCCTACATACCCCATTGAATGAAGATCAAAACCAACGTAGTTTATTCCATGATTAAGTAGAGGGGTTTATAAGTTGATCAAATTAATTTTGGTTTAGGGGTTTGATTAATGAAAATACCTTTATTTTTGATGGACGGGTAAAGGAAATAATCTCATCCTAGGTAACTAGGCAATCAAGGAAATTCATTCATATCATATAAAGTGCTATGCCATTACGTTGATCATCATATCTACTCGACCTAGTTATTGTGTCCACCTCTAGAGCAATCAAGAGCGACATGGCCACTGCTGCCACATCGGTAGCAAAGAAGATCTCTATCTTGATGGCGATTAGCTGAAGATGTAGACCTTATTGGCAAGTAATCTCTTTTATGCTCAATAATCCCTGACATGAGTTGCTCCATATCCTCTTTTAGTGCATGAATCATGGCCTTAAGATGTCGGTTTTCCTCCTTCAAGTATAAATAGTTATCCTCCAATTCTTGAACCTTACTATATACCCAATTAGGATCTAAGCGCTCCTTAGGGTCCTCCTCTTCATTAGAGGTCTCCTCTTTCATGAGGCGAATCACAATTATAACTTTCTCGAGCATCTGGGTCGCGGTCCTCGAGCAGGCATAATTTTCTTGGTCATTTGTCAGAAGAATCGTAAGGCTGGCAAACAATAACAAGGATTACTAGAATCTACTAGGATTTTGCAGAACTATGCTAACAATATATTGCAAGTGACATGATAGGAAAATTCCTATGCTCCAGGATTTTACTTAAGCAACTCATATAAAACAAGCCTAAACTAGATTTTAAAAAACTACGGCTCTGATACCACCTTTGTCACATCCCAACCTTAGAGATATGACGGTCCTAGAACACGGGGAGACGTAAGGTCACCCACGCTCGTAGAATCCATTTACATATAAACAAATCATGGCTAGGATCTTACCAAACCTCTTACATTAACTCTTTTAAAAAATTTAGATGAATACCATAAATTTGTGGAAGACTAAAATAAATCATTACATATAAAATCCATAAGGAAAAATAATATGTATCAATAAGTATCAATCAACATTCCCGGAGCATCTAATGACAAGACTTCATAAAAATTGTATTATTGACAACTCGGATAAGGAATTCCCCAAGCGAAGTAGAATGCTTGAGCCATCACCTTGCCTCCTCACATTTGCTCACCTAGAACCACACAAGGAAAAAGGGATGAGATAGATGATCTCAATGAGTAAACGAAAAGGCATATACATTATCACATATTCCTTTGAAAAGGAAACACATAGCTTATACACATAGTTCATGATTTATAATTCATGAATCAGGTTGCAATTTAGCAAGGGTTCAAATTGGCAAGTTTGCAGAAATCACACTTATGACATATGATGAGTGAAGGCTATTGCTCTATCACTCCAACACATTGAGGAGAGGTGGCCTTATACTAAATTCCAACTCCTATCACTTATAAGGCATGAAGCTGATTAGGCCCCACGGCTAGAACCACCCTTTCTAGCTGAGGTGGATACACTACCCCTATCCATCGGGTTAAGACCATGTGTATAGGTTTTGATGATTACTTGCATCGGCATGAGGATTCTGCATAAAGGGTAAAAGGTACCATAGCTAGAGCTAATGGTAATCACAATTAATAATATCACATAAGGCAACAATAACATGTATTCCAATAACAATAGTAGTTTAGCTTCAAATAAAAGATACAATGATAGTGTAGTTCCAAAAAGAATATAAGTTAGGGTGTTAATCACAAGAAATTCTCATTGGATAAACAAAATAGTTTTGGACCAAATGTCCCTTGGCAACCCAAGCTTGTCAAAGAAATCATATAATAATATTTAGAATAGAAAGAACTTGGGTTTCAAAGATCACAAAGGCTCACATAGCATGATATCACATATTTGTAACATAACAAAATCTTACTTGCACTTGTAACATAAACATAGTGTTTACTCACACTTGAAGGATGAATACGATGTTTACTCACCTTAGGGTTCCTTTGCTCCTAATACACGTAGTCCCTTTTGCATTTCTAAAGCTCCTCAAACTCTAACAAATTATTTGATTTAATACTTAGTATTTATTTACTCATGATGCTCCTATCCCATAACTACCCATGTACATATAGCATACATATACACTTAGAGTCCACACATAGGTGTACTCATCACTTGCACATGGCATGTTGACTTTAAAAGTCTTGCATACTTAGGCCTTATAGGATCTCATAACAACACATTACAATCATATCAATACCTTTTTAAGGTCATCACAATATTATTACCTCAATATTAATTCACTTTAACAATTATCTTAGTTCACTTTACACTTTCATACATGTCAACTTAACAATTAAACCTTCAAGTGTCATGCTTAACTCTTATGATCCCTTTTACTTCATTAACTCATAACCATATATTCATCATTAAGTTATCATAACTTCTAATTCCAAATTCCCCAATCACATTTGCATTCTAATCACAATATAAGGTTAAGATACCTTAAGTATACCTTAAGTCTACCAAAATGCATTTAAGCTTACCTAGGATCATACCTTTAACTAACATGAAATTTTACCATTTATTATACATACATACACATCAACCATCATCAAAACACATCACATGAAATTTATAAACATTGGGACAAAAATTTTTATATAGGCCGAATGCATCATCAAGGTAAAAACCAAATTCTTCTTCTTTTCACACTTTCCGTCTATTTCAGAAATATGAAAAAACATGATTTGAATCAAGATTTTTCAAAAAATCATTTTAGAATTTAAATTCATAAGAATCGGCCACTCTTGGTGTTATTTATGCATAAACATTCAACTTTTGGCTTATATAGCACAAAACCATGAGTTTTCTTGTTTTTGGTATTTTCTGGTCATTTCAGAAATATGTAAACAGGTTGTTTAAACTATTATTTTTCATTCAATCATAGAAAATATCAGTTTAGAAGACATTCCTTCATGATATGGTAGCCATAGATAGGGTTTATACAAAAAATTCCAAGTTCAAAGGCTTAGGTGAAAAATCATGAGTTTCTGCGCTTTCCGTGCATTTTGTTCATTTCAGCGATAAACAGACACATGATTCAAATCATTATTTTTCATCTAAACAAAATATCATACTAGAGCACTTATTCATACAAATCAACAGCCATATATCTATTCAAGAATAAAATTTTCTAACTTCCAAGTTCTAACACGAAAATCTTGAACTCCTTTGTTTTTCAAAACTTTTCAGTTATTACAGAAATATGCAAAAATATTATTTAATCCAATATTTTTCATCAAAACAAATGAAAAATCAGTTTAGAATACAACTATGCACAAATCGCTCCCCCCCCCCCTATGGTGTTTATGCATAAAAATTGTGATTTTAAGTTATAGAATTCACCTTTGGATGAATCTTGCGGAAAGAATCGTGTTTTAGGTAGAAAATAAATTTTCTCTCCCAAAAATTCACTCAAACAGAATTAAATCTATAAATATCAGTAATCAAATAGCTCAAAATAATTTTCCCATAATTTATTTCATAGAAATTAGTATAAAAATTGAAAGAAAAGAAAAACTTATGATTACGGTCAATAAATCGCGAAACGGAAAGGTGTTTTCAATATTTTGGTAGAGAGAAATATTTTAAGAGAATTTTCTGCCAAGATACAGAAAGAATAAGAGGATGGCTGCTGGAACTTTGATTTGGCTGAAATTTAGGTTATATATTAGGGTTTGGGTGAAATTTCCACTAATATCCTTAATGAAATAGGTTAGGAGGATTTTGGTGTAGTGGGCTTTTGGGTATTTGGGCTTTTCCTTTAAATTTTCAGCTGAATAAGAATTAAAATAAAAAGAATATTTTTCTTATTATTCCTATAACATTTTCCCCAAAAATATTTATTTTAAAATATTTTAAAAATACTCAAAATTATTTTATGCTTAGAAATTATCTAATGCATGAAAATTCATTTTATTTAAAATAAACTCTTTTATGCAAATGCACTTTATTTAAATCATTTATTTTACAATAGCAACACATATTATGCATATTAAAATTAATTTAATATGCCACATACTCATCAATCACTTAGATCACAAATTTTCACACAAGCACACACTTAACCTTAATAGTTCTAATTCAAGCAATTTATCACGAAAATTCCTAGGGTGGATGTGGATTGTTACAGAAATGCAACTGTTGTGCCTCGCTGACATGGATTCATGCCACTCTGATGTGGATCCGCACCACCTCTGATGTGGAGTCGGGTCAGTCTGACGCAACATGTGGTAGCTCAACTCGCTCTTCTAATTCTTTTTTGATCAATTTTCAGGTGTCTTGGGTCAGTTTTTAAGTCTTCTGAATCATTTTTTGGGAGTTATAAAATTTATAAATCTTATTAGTCAATGTTGATAGGCTCAAAATTAATTTTAGAATATCTAGACAGTCAGTCTGATTGAAAATCTAGTCAGTTTTAGAAAAATCCTGTACGGTACAGAAGGTTTGGTTAGAGTAGGAAAGACATCAAATTTTGCCAACAATACTTTGGTCAGTTTTGAAGAGTTCATAGTTAATTTTGGAGGTGCTAAAATAAGGATTCTAGGACCAGCAATCAATCTCATAAAAAACTGCCACGTGTCAGCGGATTTGTCGGCCATTTGGGTGGATTTGCTAGCCAACGTGATAGCAACTACCGAACAGGCCACTGGATTCATCTAGAGGCCTCATGGATTCATAAGTGGTCCCCCTGTCCAATCGTGAAAATTCTAAAAATTCCCTCTTTTCAACATTTTTTGGTCTTTTCACTCCATACCCTTCACCTATAGATACCTCCTCATTTCTACGATTTTCTGCACCTAGAAAGCTAATATTGATAGCTATTTATTAGTTCTTCCTTCTTTTTCTATAATACCTAAGTTTTCATAAGCTTATTATAGTTACTAATAAAAAATGTTAGTAATAAAGAAACTACTAATGATGTTAAAAGACTAGATCTTTGAATGTTAGTGTAGCATAGAAATGAAAGAAATCAACTATGAACCTTGTGATGCTCTTTGAATTATTTGACTAGTACATGATCTTATTGTGACTAATTGCGCTTTAATGTTTTAGATAGAGTTTATATGATAGCTAATGATGTTTGCAAAGAAGTTAGAGAACATAAATTTGAAAGTTATAGTGAAAGGAAAGAAAAGAATTTAAAAGCAAAACTTTTAAGCCTGTTAATGGGCCTTGAAGTAACAAGGGCCCAAGCCCAACATACGGAGGCCAGCCCATTGGGCCTAAGAGTTATAAAACATCAAATACTTATGAGCAAAAATGTTTGACCAAAGACAATAAACAAAATTTGTTGTAGAGAGTGAGTCATAAGAATTTGACTAACTAGCCACAAAAAAAGACCAAGTCAAAATTCTAAATCAAGTTAAACTTTCACTTTTCTTACATATAAGTCTAGGTTCATTTTGAGCACTCTAACACCTCATGATGATCATCACCATTGTAGAGAGAATCCTAGCTATCCAACTTGATCCAATCTTAGCCATTCATTAAGATTAAACCTTAACCATTGGATCTAGCTTAATCAAATCCTCACCATTCAACTCATCATATATATATGTAAATTTGTGTTATAAAACAATACTTTGCCTATCTCTACACCAAAGTCTCACACAAAAGAAAGAATTTCTCTTTACCCAATTTTAACAAGAGCCTTAGCAAATCAAAGCTAACCAAGGTGAGAAATTATGCCAATCTTCTCTTTTATATGTTCTAAGGTTGATTTTAATGATTTGATTGTTTAAAAATCTCTTTTACAACATATGAAGAATTCGGCCAAGTTAGTGCGATTATACATAAGATGTTATCTTGAATGCTTTTAGATGAAATATAGAGATTTGATCAGAGAATTAAAGGATTAATGGAAAGATAGGAAGAGAAAACATGAAATGTACCTAAGTAACACTAAAGGGATGTTCGACCCATGTTAGTGATTGACTAATGAAGTGTTCTAAAATCTGATTGAGTATATCTATGGCTATTTTAGAAGAAAAAAAAATGATTTAGAAGTGTTAGAATGACTTTTGAGAACATGATCCAAGATTTGGAAATCTTAGAGGCATAAACATAGTTAAAAAAGGAACTTGGTGTTCTAATATTGGGTGGTGATAATTAAATGATCATATATGTTATATATTATGTTAATTTCATAATTCAACAACTAATTTGAAGATTTGATGAAGAATTATGAATTTTTTCCAAATTTGATATAAGTGGAACAAGTTATGGTTCATATGAATAAGAGTAAATTAACTCAAATTAATTAGTAGGAATTGATTGACTAGGTGTTAATTTGATGAATTTATGGTTAATTTGAGGTTTGAAAGTGAAATTGATAGTTTTCCCCAAATTCTAGTATTTATGGCACAATTTGAGAATTTTGAGATTTAGACTTGAAATCATGAAATTGAAAGAGGAATTTAGCTTGGAAATAATTAGAAATAAGAATATGTATGATATAATTAATACATGCCTATTATCAATTGAAGTAATAAATAAGTAAAAGATAAAATTAGTAACACCACTAGCTACTAATTGTCATGTAATTGAAATGTGATGGGTGTAGAACTTCAAGGCAAGGGCAAAGTTGCTCAAGACCATGAAGGATATTAAACAAATCAAACAATAAATAAACAATAGGAGCAAATGAGTTAAGTTGAGTAATTAATAATATAATGTAATAATGTCTTATTGCTTGCAACCATTGCTTGATTTACCATTCCTTGAGATGTACTTGAAATGACATTTGATATATATATATGGTTGCCAATTGATTATTGAACCCTTTGGAAATCCACATCTTCCTTATATGATATTGACCATGATAAGCCTTTTGCTTAAGTCCTATATTTTGCTTAAGTCCTATATTTTGCTTAATGATAAGAATGATTAATATGCCAAACTATCTTCCATTGAATTCCTATTGTAAACCTTGGATATGTCTTTCATTGAAACCCATGAATAAGCAGAAATCCTCTTTAATGTGAGTAATTACATCAAACCTTGTGCACTTGGTATAAGCCTGTGGGTAGGATGAGAGTACCCACCCTCTGTTAAGGGAAAATGCTTAATTACAAAGCTCAATCAGTCTTGCATAGTGTGATGCATGTGAATGAGTAAGTCTTAGGCCGCCATTCTTTAATAATTATGTGTGTAAGGCTTTTCGCTTCCAAGATATTATTATTTCTGCTAAAATGCATTTTAAAAGTCCAATATGACCAATTTTGATTAACATCACTCCATTACTATCATGAATTAATCTAAGTGATGACCTTTATATTACCTTTATGTTATGTTATATTATTATGTACTCACTGAGTTTGTTTCATGTCATAGTTGTTTATAATCTTCTAGGTTAGGGTAAATCGTTAACAAAGTAAATTCTGAGTTACACTCCGTCGCTTGGGATTTGATAAAAGTGCTATGTTTTGTGTTGCTTGAGTCCTTTTAAGGATGATAAATTAGAACTCCATGGTATTTAAAGGTTTAGTGTTAAAGTATATTGTGTAAGAGAGTAATGTAAACAATTAATAATATTTGCTATGTATATGTACCTATGATAATAAGTAAGAATGCATGGATAGTATTTGTTAATAGTTATAAGTGATGTTTTATTCATGACAATGAGATGGCACTAAAGTGAATGTTTATAAAGGGATGGTTAAAGTAATAAAAGGAAAGAATAAGAAACAAATATAGTTTCGATCTTATGGAAATGACCTAATGGAATATGAAAAATAATGATAGGATCAATGGTGGTCTATGGGTTTAGGTGACCTTATGTCTCTCTGAACTCTAGGACAGACACAGCATAAAAATTGGGTTCTAACATTTTCTCATATCAACCACTCTCTAAATTAATTAATTACTTGACCCTAGCCTATGAACCCTCAAATTTGCACTCTTAGGATTCGACCATAACTTAACACCTACTAAGATTAGTGAGCTACGCAGACTTAGTACAATAAATTTCCTCAAAATTGCACTTTTAAATGACTAGCACTCAATTACGAACCCATAGAATCAAAATAGGCCCAAATTGGATCGAGAATAGATGAGAATGGGCTAAAAAAGGGGTGCAGTAGCTTGCAGGCCAGCTACTGTATTTTGCAGCTGGCTGTAGCAACTGTAGCCACCTCTGTGGTTACCACAGGTGTCCCTATAGCAGCCAATTTGGCTGCTGTAGAGGCTTTACAGTTGCCATAAAGGCTCTCCAGTTACCACAGACCCTGATCAATTATCGTAGCATATTTTTCCTAGTTCCCACACCGAAAATTCAAAGTTTTGAGCCCCTAAACTTCCCTTATAAATACCTTACACCTCCTAACAACTTACACACACAATCACATACTTCTATACTCCCCCTAAAGCTTTCTAAACCCTATTTCTAAGCCTCCTAATCATCAAAACTCTCTTTCTAAACCTCCTAATCTCTAAAACCCCATTTCCAAACCTCTTCCATCACATAAAACCTTATTCATAAGCTTTCTAATCACCTTAAATCCCATTCATAGGCCTCCTAATCAACTCAAATCATATTCCTAAGCTTCTTAATAAAGAAAAGGTGAAATTCAAGTTATTCCTTTCAAAGGGAATTTGTGGTACTCAAGCAAAGGTGTAATCTAAGTCCCTCTAAAAAGAGTTCATGCTATTCAAGAGTCCTTTTTCCAAAAGGAGTGCTCATGCTATCCCTAAGGAAAGTTGGAACTTATATCTAGTGCCAAGCCTGCTCCCTACATTCCTTGCTACTGAAAGCCAAAGGTAAAAGTTCTTTCCTTTTCCTTTTCAATTTCAATTTCAAGATCTAAATATGAAAAGATTTAATTTTTGTTAATTAAAATTTGACCTAATTAACAAATCCCTAAGCTCTTAAAATCAATCAAAACATGATAACAAAGGCAATAACTTAAAAAACCCCTCCTTCACAAGAAGGAAGAACTACGTGGTGTTTGATTCCCATTCCAATGAAGACACAGGCTTGCCATCTCTAAGACATTCAACTTCGCTAAAATTAACAACTTTCTTCTCTCTAGCACCTTCTTCACATAGTTTAGGATTGAAATTTTTTTTCTTAAATGAAAGTCAAAATTTTAGTTCTTTTTATTACAATTGTTTTATTACTTTTTCTTACTTTAGTCATTTAGATTACATTTGGGGAATGTGTGCTTTTCTTAGAACCTATAAGATCTAGAGGAAAGATCCCTTGATTTTGATATTTTAACTTGTAATAATTTTAAGTAGTTTTCTTTTATTTTTCACATTTTTGTAATCGTTATTATCTCATATTTGCCATGCATTGCATGAGTAGTATTTATTTCATGCATCCTGTTATATCTGTTCATGCATACATAAAAACTTCTTTTTACAAAAGCTATTTTGTATTTAAGCAAAACTAATTTTTTGTATTGTTTTAACCAAACCTAGTCCCCGAGCTCTCTTTGGTCATTCGAGGACTAGTGTTTTTCCTTAGGATAAATAGTATAATTTTGGAGTCAATCAAATTGGGTTTTTCCTTTGATTTTTCCAACTAAAATAAACAAAATTAAAGTGGCGACTCCTTTTGCAAATTACAACTTACAAAATACAATTTTCTAAACTCATAGTGGGTTTCAATTATGACGTTTCTCCCAAATGAGCATTTTGATTCCCTTTAGCAGATCGGGCCAGTGCTCGGGCGAGGCCTCATAACTAGCAACTCCACTGGGGAACTCTAAAATCTTTTTTTCAAAATAAAAGATGAAAGTGGACTACTCTTAATAAAACAAATTTTAGTACAAAATCACTTTTCATGCATCACTACATTGGGCTCCTTGTCCAAAACCCTAGTTTCTTAGGAAAAGAAAGGATAGAAAGTAACATCGAGTAGGCAACCTTCCTTGGGTTGCTTGCCGATAATGAAATCATCTAGCCCACAATGTATCCTCTAATCCTTTTAGAGGTGTAATGAGTATGCACGTATCATTGGACCCCTGCGAGGCTCCATGACTCACATGTGGTTAGGTGTATCGCATCTCTAGTGTGATAGGTTCCGTTCAATCCACCCTTACCCTTTCATGTAATGACTTATAAAACCTTCCTTTAGGATTGTATGCACCATAATACTAAAATTGGTATTTCATAAAACCTTTTTCAATCATTCATTCATACATACATGCATAGTTTGAACCTTGTGAAGAGTCAAAAACTTATCCAAACATCTTCACACCCATAAACCATGGTCCACCTAAACCAATGGTCAAAACCCAAAACCTGTGGTCCATCTAAACCTATGGTCAAAAACCTAAAACCCATGGTCCACCTAAACCCATGGTAAAAACCCAAAACCTATTGTCCACCTAAATTCATGGTCCAAAACTTATAGTCCACCTAAACCTATGGTCAAAATCCAAAACATATGGTTCGCTTAGACCCATGGTCAAAACCCAAAACCCATAGTCCAACTAAACCTATGCTTAAAATAGCTAAAACCCATGGTCCACCTAAACCCATGGTCAAAACCCAAAACTCATAGTTCACCTAATCCCATGTCAAACTCATGGTAAAAAAAAAATAATAATAAACCCATCTATGGTACCTTCATCCTTATTCACAATTTTTACCCACGTTAAACACTGACCTAGCTTTCATCTTTCACAATTCTCATCTAAGTTAAAATCTTCCTTACCCAAGCTAAGAATTGATTTAGCTTCATTTTTCACAATTCTTACCCAAGCTAAACACTAACCTAGCTTTCATCTTTCATAATCCTTACTAAAGCTAAACACTGATCTAGCTTTATCCTCAACAATCCTTACCAAAGGTAGACATTGATCTAACTTTATCCTCAATAATCCTTACCAAAGCTAAACACTAACCTAGCTTCATTCTTATCCATAGTCCTTATCCAAACTAAACCCTGACTTTGTTTCATCTTTTACAGTACTATCCAAACCCATGGCCCATCTAAGCCTAGAGTCTAGTCCAATCAAAGCCATTATCCAACTATCACCAAATCTATAGTCCACTTAGCATCCAAATCTATGGTACATCTAATCTCAAAACCCATGGTCACTCTACCCTTAAGCCCATCGTAAACCATTCATAAATCGCAATCCTAATTACTCAAGGTTAAAATTCGACCTAGCCACTGAAAGATAAATTCTGACCTAGCTACTCAAAGCTAAAATTCGACCTAGCTACTTAAAGCTAAAAACCAACCTAGCTACTCATAACTAAATTCTGACATAGCTACTCCAAGCTAAATTCTGACTTAGCTACTCAAAGCTAAAATTTGACCTAACTATTCAAAACTAAAATATGACCTAGCTACTCAAAGTTAAAATCCAACCTAGCCACCCAAAGCTAAATTCTGACTTAGCTATCCAAAGCTAAAATATGACTTAGCTTCCCAAAATAAATACTGACCTAGCTAACATCACACACCTCTACCCTCATGTTTACCCATACACCATTAACCTAACCACAAGACATTATCATCCATTATCATTAAAACTAAGGTCCTTGGTTTGTCATACCCCACCATAACCCTTTTTTTTTTTTTTCAAAGCTTGATACTAACCCAACTCCTTTTTCCTTTCAAAAGTTACAAGATGTCTACTAGATTCGATAAAGATGTCATCAATAAGATTCTGGCATAATTATTGGAGCAATAAAAAGAGATGTTTAAGAGACAAGCTACTAATTCAGGCCCAATTGCATGCCCAAAGGGAGGCCATACTAAATGATGTCCAAGACATGCTAAGTTAGGCTAGCATAAACTAAACCCTAAGTCCCACGTTTCAAGATCCACTCAACTTGGACCAAAATCTGAGCATAGTTCAGGCCCATACTTCTACTTCACCCACTAAGCCAACCTCCGAAACCATACTACCACCTTCACTTCCCTCATCTCATATCCTCCAAATAAACACTCTCTCCCATCTAGCACCCGCTAAACAACCACAAATCACCTCATTTCTTATGGATCCTTCCTAAGAGAGGGAAACTATATATAATCCTAAGCTTGGGGTTTTCCTTAACCAAACTGGAAGCCATGGAAAAGTCGATAAAAAGTTTGAAAAAGAAGGAAGGCATGGTTGATACAAGTTCATTAAGCCTCTCCCCCAATGGTTAGTTACCACCAAAGTTCAAGGTGCCAAATTTGGACAAATTTGATGGTACTACTTGTCCTAAGATCCATTTAAAGATGTACGTAGGGGCAATGCATCCCCTTGGTATCAATAATAAGCTGCTCTAATGGTAAACAGGCCAACCGAGCAAGAATAAGTGGACATCCTCATCAAGAATCTGCTTTCAAACTATCGAGATCCCTTGTTAACACAATACCTACCCACTTTCAAAGCATTGATTGCAACTACATCTAAGGTTGAGGATTACCTTCAAAACAAATCAAAAATTGCCACCATTGACTTAGACATTGAGGAAGAATATGAACCCAACATTTGAAGAGTTTAATTCTAACTAAACCTGACCTGTCTAGAATTAGCACAAAACCTCATTAGCAATGAATGCCCTTTTTACCCATCAACCTTTTAAGCTACTTAGTGAGTCAACAATGCAAGAAGGATACTAGTTAGAGTTTATATCATTAAAGTCTAAGTCATCATCATCTTTGTGAGTTTGACTATCAGAGTCATCTTTTTTAAGTTTGTTTGTCAGAGTTATCTTTTTCGAGTTTGTTTGTCAAAGTCATCCTATTAAGTCTGTTGAAGTCGTTCTTATTGCAATAAAGAAAGATGACATATTTAATAAAGTTCCTTTCTTTATGCATTTCATTTCATCCAATTTGAATGAAATAATGAATTTTTGCGCTAATAAGGAATCACATGCGAAAGGTCAAGAATTCATGTAAAGCCACAACAAATGATCATTAAAGGTAGCCTTCACCAAAATTATAGTTCCTTGGAAAACATTCAAATTCCCAAGCAGACATCCATGTCACTTTCTTTCCAAGCTAACACACTTTTGCCGAAGTTTGAGTATTTTGCAAAATACCAAAGCTCCCATCCTCATTACTGGCTAGGGGCAATCGTCAACCATATTCATAAGCAAAGCAGAACAGATAGCATTGCTAACTGAAAAGGGAAGGAAAACTAGAAATCCAACCCATGATCCAAATAGAGTCAGACCTTTCTAAGCAAGATGAAACAAATAGCCTTGCTAACCAAAAAAAAAAAAAAAGGAAAATTCAAAAAAGTTGTCAAAAAGAAAAAAGAAAAAAAAAAGAGAGAAAAAATCAAAAAGAAAAAAAGAGAGAGAGAGAGAGAGAGACTTAGAAGGGCAATTTAGAGCAAGTAATCAAAACCCATAAAAGTAGCTTAGCCAAAGGATGGAATCAACTCGAAGCAACAATTCAAAATGGAGCTTTGTTTCATTCAAAATTGGATGCATTATTTAGTCAATTAGTCCTATCTCATCCGAAGATAGTCATTTTGTTAGTCATACCTTTCACAAAGTTATGTCTCCCCACATTCGTGCCCCATTCTTTTGCTTAGGGTTTTTAGCCTTTTATGTCTCATTCTACCATTACCACATTAGTCAGAGTCTAGTCTCACTTTCTGGCCTATATGTCTAACTTACTGAGTCAACTCATAAGGTGGCATCCTACATATTTCCTTCAAAAGCACCTTTACCCCTAACTTCTTGATAAAGGCTTAGTATCTCTTTAGGTGATCAACCATCCCATCTTTCTAAAGATTATGAATCCTAGGTATATTATTATCAAATTCATTGGTAAAATCTCAAGGCTTGGGCTTTTTAGTAGAACTAAGGCCCATCATCATTAAAGCCCAAGTTTCTTAGCTAAACTGCCTCCTTTTGCAATACTTGTAGACTCCATTAAGCTTAAGGTCTCTTTATCAATTTAACTCAACTAATGAATCCACTATCCCAGACACTATATTGGGTCAACCATCTTTGCTCAAATCCTGTAACCTAAATTTTCAAGTGATAGTTTTTGACCTGATCTAGAACCTAATACAACTTGAACTAATATCTTTAGACCCATCTATCCTTCTAAGGACCTAACTGACCTACCCTCCTAAGACCAATCCTTAGGCTAGACCTTCCCCTACAAGGGTTGATCTTTAATCGTAACTTTCTATTGGCAAACATAGTCAAGCCACTCATGCTGACATTCCCACACCCCTCGTCTTTTAGAGACATAGCCTTCTCTAAATCCCACAACATCAAGGCCAAACAGATAGTTTTAATCCCAATTCCTCCCAACACCAAAGCCAAACATATGGCTTCGATCCCAATTTTTTCCACACTAAAGCTAAACAGATAGCTTTAATCCTAATTACTCCCAACACTAAAGACAAACAGATAGCTTTGTTCCCAATTTTTTCAACACCAAAGCCGAACAGATAACTTTGATCTCAATTTTTCCAACACTAAAGCCGAATAGATAGCTTTGATCTCAATCCTCCCAACACCAAAGCCAAACAGATAGCTTTGATCCTAATTTTTCTAACACCAAAACTGAACAGATAGCTTTGATCCTAATCCTCTCAAACATCAAAGTCAAACAGATAGCTTTGACCCCAATCCTCCAAAACATCAAAGTCGAACAAATAGCTTTAATCCTAATCCTCCCAAATATCAAAGCTGAACAAATAACTTCGATCCTAATCCTACCAAACATCAAAGTCAAATAAATAACTTTGATCATAATCTCATTAATAGTAGGGCTGAACGGGTGGCCTTGCTAAACTAGTTAGAATTCCCAAATCTCCCCTTTCTAGGTAGACCAAATCTTTTAAGTCTAAGCTGGATAGATAGACGAAATCATCTTTACCTCTAACATTTAGATTAGACAGGTAGCCTTAATTGAAATTCATCAAGACCATTCTCACAGAAAACATCAAGGTCAAACCGATAGCCATTGACAAACCCTCATTTATCATAGGGAGCCCTCCCAAAAGGTTTATATTCTTATACCATGGTTGCCCATCACAAGGTTCAATTTGCATAAAGCATTAATGCCTTCATACATGACAAACATAAGCAGATATCATAAGCCCAGAATCTGACATGGCACAAGCCCAGAATCTAACATGGCATAACCCATAATCTAATGTGGCACAAGAACACATAAGCCAAAAATGTGATATCGCACAAGCCTAAAGTCTAACATAGCACCTCTTCTTAGGGTTCATTATCATCATAATCACCTTTTACTCAAAGCTAACTCTAATGATGGTGCAGCTGTGAACCCTTAAATTTGCACCTTTGGGATTTGGCCTTAGCTTAATACCTACTAAGATTAGTGAGTTACATAGAGCTAGTATAATAAATTTCCTCTAAATTGCACTTTCAGATGACCAGTATTCAATTACAAACCCATAGAATCAAATAGGGCCTAAATCGGATCAAGAACGGATGAGAATAGGCCAAAAAAGGGGTGTGGTAGCCCATTGTGGTTGCAGCAGGTGTCCTTGAAGTAGCCAAGAGGCAATGCGGTTGCCACAAAGGCTTTGCAGTTACCGCAGACCTTGATTAGTTATAGTAGCATGTTTTTCCTAGTTCTCACACTGAAAATTCATTGTTTTGAGCCCCTAAAACTTCCCCTATAAATATCTTACACCTCCTAACAATTTACACACACAAATCACATATTTCTATACTCCCCATAACGCTTTCTAAACCCTATTTCTAAGCCTCCCAATCATCAAAAACCTCTTTCTAAACCTCCTAATCTTTAAAACCTCATTTCAAAACCTCTTCCATCACATAAAACCTTATTCATAAGCTTTCTAATCATCTCAAATCCCATTCATAAGTCTCCTAATCACCTCAAACCATGTTCCTAAGCTTTTTAATCAAGAAAAGGTGCAATTCAAGTTATTCCTTTCAAAGGGAATTCGTGGTACTCAAGTAAAGGTGCGATCTAAGTCCTTTTAAGAAGAGTTCATGCTATTCATGAGTCCTTCTTCTAAAAGGAGTGCTCGTGCTATCCCTAAGGAAAGTCGGAACTTAGATCCGGTGCCATGCTCACTCCCTACATTCCTCGCCACCGTAATTAAAATTTAAGGGCTTAGGGATCTAAATCTGAAAAGATATAATTTTTGTTAATTAAAATTTAACCTAATTAACAAATCACTAAGCCCTTAAAATCAATCAAAACATAATAACAAAAGCAATGACTTAAAAACCCCTCTTTCATAAGAAGGAAGAACTATGTGGGGTTTGATTACTATTCTAAGGGATACGCAGGCTTGTCGTCTCTAAGGCATTCAACTCCACTAAAATTAACAACTTTCTTCTCTCTATCACTTTCTTCACATAGTTTAAGATTGAAATTGTTTTTCTTAAATAAAAGTCAAAATTTTAGTTCTTTTTATTACAATTGTTTTATTACTTTTTCTTACTTCAATCATTTAGATTATATTTGGGGAATGTGTACTTTTCTTAAAACCCATAAGGGCTAGAGGAAAGATCTCTTGATTTTGATATTTTGACTTGTAATAATTTTAAGTAGTTTTCTTTTATTTTTTGCATTTTTGTAATTGTCATTATCTCATATTTTCCATTCATTGCTCGAGTAATATTTGTTTCATGCATCCTGTTATATATGTTCATGCATACATAAAAATTTCTTTTTACAAAAGCTATTTTGTATTTAAGCAAAACTAATTTTTTGTATTGTTTTAACCAAATCTAGTCCCCAAGCCCTCTTTGGTCATTCGAGAACTAGTGCTTTTCCTTGGGATAAATGGTATAATTCTGGAGTCACTCAAATTGGGTTTTTCCCTTAATTTTCCTAACTAAAACAAACAAAATTAAAGTAGCGACTCTTTTTGCAAATTACAACTTACAAAATATAATTTTCTAAACTCATAGCGAGTTCCAATTGTGATGTTTCTCCCAAATGAGCATTTCAATTCCCTTTAGTGGATTGGGCTAGTGCTTAGGTGAGGCCTCACATATCCCAAAAGTTTATTAATCATTTTAATTCACTAATCATCCATCCATCCATTTCTTCGCATTAATTACTTAATCATTTAATTAATTAATTAATTAATTAATTAATTAATTAATCCCTAATCAATCTAACCATCTAATATAAGTAAAGCGGAACTCCAATTTGGCAAAACACTCTATCCATCCCGTCCACCAAAATCTAAGGTATTTCTCATCAACCCAATCTCTAAACCAAAATCAATTTAATCAATCTGTAAACCCTCCACTTAATCATGGAATGAATTATGTGGGTTTTGATTCCCATTCAATAGAGTACGTAGGCAAGTTTGGAATTTAAATCTAAACCCCAAATCCAAATACCAATTAATTCCCTTCCCTTTTTTTTTTCTTATTTTCCAATGTAATTATTTATATTTTCACTACTTTGTAAGGGAATTTGTGATCTTCCTAGAACCCATAAAGGCTAAAGAAGATCCTATTAATTAATTTAATTTATGTAATTAATCAATTTAATCAATTTGGAATTAAAGAGTGATTGAATGGTTCCCCTAGAATCCATAAAGACTAGAGGAAACACTCTCCTTAATTTGTGGATGTTTTCTTTATTTTGCTCTTTAATTTTCCTATGCATTCATATTATGCCATGTTCATACATTTTACTTAAAATTATGATCTTATAAATATCATCCATGAAATTAATTTTCAAAGTAAAATTAAACTTAAAAGCCAAATTTAGATTTGTTAACCAAAAGCCTAGTCCTGAGCTCAACTTGGTTTGAAGACTAGTTATTTTATCTTTAGGTAAATTAATTAACTAAAATCAATGAATTGGAGTTATAAATAGGTTTTTCCTTAATTTTCCCATTTTAAAAATAAGTTAGGATGGTGACTCCTAAATCTTTTTCAAAAATCAAAAAGTCAATTTTTCAAACAATAGTTGTTTCAATCGTGAGCACCAAAACTCGTTCCATAACCTCCTTAAAATTGTTCACTTTTCCTTTGGGCATTCCTTGAGTAAGGGAGGCATTCAAGCAAGATCTTAAAGTTTGTGACTCCATTGGAGACTGGTTGCCACCTTTTAAATAAAAGGAAAAGCAAATAAGAAGATTACTAGTTAGTTAAGGAAAAATTTTCAAAATAATCTCCATTTGGCTCATCAAGTATAATTTAACTTTCATGCATCACTTTGTATAATAAAGGCTCCTTGCCTAACCTTTAGTTTTAGGAAAACTTTTAGATGGTGAGTGTGAACCCTCAAATTTGCAACCTTGAGATCTAGTCGCAGCTTGACACCTCCTAAGATTAGTGGGCTACACAGAGCTAGTACGATAGTCCTGATAGCCGGTTAGCGATTGTCACAAATGTCCCTATAACAGCATATTAGCTGCCGCAGTGGGCCCTGTGATTACTGAAAAGGGCTTTGAGGTTATTGCAGCACATTTTTCTTGCTTCCCACACTAAAAGTCCACTCTTTTAAGCCTCTAAACTCCCTCTATAAATACCTTGAACCTCTTAACAACTTCCACACACAATTACATGCTTTTGTACTCTCCCTAAAGCTTTGTAAACTCTATTTCTAAGCTTTCCAATCATCAAAACTCTCTTTCTAAACCTCCAAATCTATAAAATCCCATTCCAAAATCCTTTCCATCACATAAACCTTATTCATAAGTCTCTTAATCACTTCAAACCATATTCATGAACTTCTTAATCATCTTAAAACCCCAATCATAAGTCTCCTAATCACTTCAAACCCTATTCAAAAGTCCCCTAATCATCTCAAATCTTATTCATAAGCTTCCTAATCACCTCAAATCATCTCTCTAAGATGCTTAATCAAGAAAAGGTGCAATTCAAAAGAATTCAAGGTATTCAAGCAAAGGTGATCTAGAAGTCCTTCCTTCAAAAGAGTTCAAGAGTCCTTTTTTCAAAATGAGTGCTCGTGATATCCCTAAACTAAGGTGGAACTTAGATCCAGTGCCAAACTCACTCCTTACATTTCTCATTGCCGAAAGCTAAAGGTAAAAGTTATTTCCCTTTTCTTTTTAATTCCAATTTCAAGATCTAAATCTAAAAAGATCTAATTAAAATCTGACTTAATTAACCAATCCATAAGCCATTAAAATCAATCAAAATATGATAACAAAGGTAATGACTTAAGAACCCTCATTCATAAGAAAGAAGAATTGCGTGGAGTTTGATTCCCATTTAAAGGGATACGTAGGCTTGCCATCTCTAAGGCATTCAACTTTGCTAAAATTAACAATTTTTTCTCTCTATCACCTTCTTCATATAGTTTGTGTAGGTTATATTTGGGGAATATATGCTTTTCCTATAACTTATAAGAGCTAAAGGAAAGATCCCCTGATTTTGATATTTTTACTTGTAATAGTTTTAAGTTGTTTTTCTTTATTTTTCACACCTTGTAATCATCATTATCTCATATTTTCCATGCATTACACAAGTAATATTTGTTTCATGTATCACATTATATCTATTCATGCATATATAAAAATTTCTTTTTACAAAAGTTATTTTGTATTTAAGCCAAACTATTTTTTTTGTATTGTTTTAATCAAAACTTAGTCCTTGAGCCCTCTTTGGTCATTCGAGGACTAATGCTTTTCCTTGGGATAAATGGTATAATTTTGAAGTCAATCAAATTGGGTTTTTCCTTTAATTTTTCCAACTAAAATAAACAAAATTAAAGTGGTGACTCCTTTTGCAAATAATAATTTATAAAATACAATTTTTTGAACTTATAACAGGTTCCAATCGTGATGTTTCTTCCAAATGAGCATTTCGATTCCCTTCGGCGGATCAGGCCAATGCTCGAGCGAGGCCTCACATGAGTAGCATTGGCTTGACAACTCTCTTTCAGTATATTAGGAGATAGCGAAAGCATTCCACTCTACGATGAATCCCCAATCATTTTAGTGGTGTAATGAGCAATCAATACTCTTGGACCTATGCGATGTTCCTTGCTTCACATGTGGTTAGGTATATCGATACTTTAGTGAGACGGGAACCCTAAACCAAATCACCCTTTACCCTTATGCATGTAGTCGCCCTAACATTGGCCCTAGGTTTCCTGTACCATAATAATGGAGATATTCACGAATATACCCATGAAACCTTTTTTAGCATGCATCCTAACATTATCATGAATACATAACATGAGAAACTTGACAAGGTAAATTCTTAAACACCTCAAAATCTTAAATCGATGGTCCATCACCCTAAAACATAATAAACTCACACACTCACCCTGTCAACCTTTAAACCTAGTGACCAAATATATGGGGGGAATCCTTTTCTCGACATATCATTACATTCATACCATTTTCTTTTCATAATTCTATATTCTTACTTATTTTCTTATCTGCTTTTTGTTTTAAAGGTACTGATGGCCAACACTTTCAACTCTTTTGACCAAGACGCTATGAGTGCTTTCTTTACTAGCTAACTCAAGAAACAAGAGCAAATCTTCCAAACTGCACTTACCATTTCCCTTAAGACTCAAGCCAACTCATTCACCACTGCCCTTAATGCCCAGTTTGCCACCTTTACCAATGCCCTTAACGTCTAATGTCAGTTAATCATCAATGAGGTCAAAGAAGTGACCAATGCCACCATCACTTCTCCACTCACTCGTGTTAAGCTCTCTTCCACTTAAGTTGGGACTAGCCATGTCCCTTACTTTCCCTCCTCCCATTATCGATTTCACTAATAAAGGGAAAGCACATGGGACTCTTACCTCTCCTGCTTTAGACTTGGATGCCACTACACCCTCTCCCACTATAGTAGATGCAATGTATGTGATTCTTTTTTTTTTTTTCTCTGTGCTATTATAAATTGATCCATTTGCCTTTTTCATTTTTTCATTTGATCTTTTTTTTTTAGATGTCCCATTTAAAGATATACCAGAAGAATTAAAGCAAAATAGAAAGTTCAAAATTTTTTTATTATTGATAAAAGTCCTATCATCATGGGTTATATTAAAGAATAAGCCTAGAAGGTTAAATACAGATTCAAGAGGACAAGACTCGACAAACTCAAATTTAAGGATAGATTAAATGAAAACATACTCAAAGACTTAGACTCAGACTCAAACTTAGGTGACTCAGACACAGACTCAAACTTAGATGACAAAAACTCTAACTTAGAGGACACAGGCATAGTAGGTTCAGCATTCTTCAAAGTGTCAATTATTAAGTGAAACTTGAGATGGTTGGATGAGCTCAGTGGATCAAAAAAGGATTGGTGGCAATGTTAGGCTTTAGGCTTCAGGGCAATAATATCGTCACTATCAATAAGGTTTTGAATCTTGTGCTTTAGAGCCTTGCATATATTAGTTTTGTGGCTCGGCCCTTTGTAACAACCCACATCTACCCTAGGAGTTTTAGTGACAAATTATTTAAATTTAGGCTTATTGTGATAAATTGTGTGACTATATGAAAATTCATGTGTGACTTGACTTATGAGTTTGGGGCATGTTAAATTAATTTTAATATGCCTAATATGAATTATTATTGTGAAATAAATGATTTGAATAAAATGCATTAGCATGAAATAGTTTATTTTTTGTAAAATAAAATTTCATGTAAAAAGGTGATTTTTAAGTATAAAATAATTTTATGAGTATTTTTAAAATATTTTTAAATAAATGTTTTGGGGGAAATTTAATGAAAATAATAAGAAAAAAATTTTATTTTTAATTACCTATAATCAGCCCTAAATTAATTAAAAAGCCCAAATATCCAAAAGCCTACTACACTAAAACACTCATAACCTAGCTCATTAAGGGCAAACTTGGAAATTGCACCCCAAACCCTAATATATAATGAAAATTTCGGTCAGCACTCTCATTCCAGCAGCCATCACTCCATTTTTCTATATCTTGGCAGAAAAATCCTCTCAAAATATTTCTCTCAACCGAAATTAAGAAAACACCTTTCTGTTTCGCAATTTCTTGATCGTAATTGTAAGTTTTTCTTCTCTTTCAATTTCTAAACTGATTTCTATGAAATAAATTATGGAAAAATTATTTTGAACTAGTTGATTACTAATTTTTATAGATAATTCTATTTGGGTGTGTTTTTAGGAGAGAAAATTCTATCCAAAACACAAATCTTTTCGCAAGATTTCTCCAAAGGTAAATTTTATAACTTAAAATCACAATTTTTATGCATAAACATCACTAGAGGAGGATGATTTGTGCATTATTGTTTTCTAAACTAATTTTTGATTTGTTTGGATGAAAAATACTGGATTAAATAATATTTCTGCATATTTCTGTGATGACCAAAATGTTTCAGATAATAAAGGAATTCAAGGTTTTTATGCTAGTACTTAGAAGTTGGAAAATTTTATTACTAAATTAATATGTGGCTGCTGATTTGTGTGAGAAAATCCTAATATGATAATTTTTTTGTTCAGATGAAAAATAATGATTTGAATCATGTGTCTGTATATTGCTGTAATGAACGAAAAGCACGGAAACTCATGATTTTCATCTAAGTCTTAAAACTTGAAATTTTTTTTTGTATAAATATTATCTATGGCTGCCAAATCATGCATGGACATGTTCTAAATTGATATTTTCTATGATTGAATGAAAAATAATGGTTTAAACAACCTGTTTACGTATTTCTAAAATGATCGAAAAATAAGAAAACTCATGGTTTTGTACCCTATAAACCAAAAGTTGAATTTTCATGTATAAGAAATACTATGTGTGGCCGATTCATGTCAATTAAAATTCTAAAATGATTTTTGTTGTGTTTACATGAAAAATCTTGGTTCAAACCATGATTTTACATATTACTGAAATAGACAGAAAGTGCAAAAAGAAAGAGAATTTAGTTTTTCCTTTTGGTAATGCATTCGACCTACATTAATATTTTTATCCCAATGTTTATAATTTTTATGCAATATATTTTGATGATAATTGACATGTATGTATGCATAATAAATAATAAAATTCCATGTTAGTTAAAGGAATGACCCTAGACAAGCTTAGAGGCACTTTGGTATACTTAAGGTATCTTAACCTTATATTGTGATTAGAATGTGAATGTGTTTGGGAAATATGGAACTAGATGTTATGATGACTTGATAATGAATAAATGGTCTTGAGTTGATGAAGTGATTGATTGAATGAATGGATCATAAGAGTTAAGCATGACACTTGAAAGGTTATTTATTAAGTTGACATGTATGAAAGTGTAAAGTGCTTTAAGATGATTGTTAAAGTAAATTGATATTGAGGTAATAATATTGTGATGACCTTAGAAAGGTATTGACATGATTATAATGTGTTTACGTGTGAGTCTATAAGGCCTAAGTGTGCAAGATTTTCAAAGTCAACGTGTTATGTGCAAGTGATGAGTACACTTATATGTGAACTCTAAGTGTATGTGTATGCTATATATGCATGGGATAGTTATGGGATAGGAGAATCATGAGTAAATAAATACTAAGTATTAAATTAAATATTATGTTAGAGTTTGAGGAGCTTTAGAATTGCAAAAGGATACGTATACTAGGAGTAAAGGAACCCCAAGGTGAGTAAATGACATGTTCATGTTATAAGTGTGAACAACATTATGTTGTGTTATAAGAATGTGATATATTGTTATGTAAGCCCCTGTGATTTTTGAACCCCAAGTTCTTTCTATTCTAAAATATTATTATATCAATTCTTTGACAAGCTTAGGTTGCCAAAGGACATTTGGTCCAAAACTATTTTGGTTATCCGATGAAATTCTTGTGATTAACACCCCAACTTATATTCTTTCTGGAACTACACTATCATTATATCTTTTGTTCAAAAGCTAAAAAATTATTGTTATTGGAATACATGTTATTGTTACCTTATGTGATATTGTTAATTATGATTACCATTAGCTCTAGCTATGGTACCTTTTAACCTTTTTTTATGCAGAAATCCTCATACCGATGCGAGTAATCATCGGCTATGTGCTCCTCGTACCGATGCAAGTAATCATCGGCTATGTGCTCCTTTTACCGATGCAAGTAATCATCAACTATGTGATCTTTGTACCGATGCAAGTATTTATTGGCTATGTGTTTAAGTGATTACGGCAATAGCCTTCACTCTATGTGTTATGTGTTCGAGTGATCATGGCAATAGCCTTCACTTTATGTGTTATAAGTGTAATTTCTGCAAACCTTTCTAAATTGCAAACTATGAATCATGAGCTATATGTTATGAGTTATGAGCCCTTTCTAAGGGATATGTATTATTGTACAATACCTATTGTTTACTCATTGAGATCATCTATCTCACCCTTTTTCCTTGTGTGGTTCTAGTTGAGCACTATGAGGAGGCAAGGTGATGGCTCAAGCATCCTACTTTGCTTGGGGAATTCCTTGTCCAAGAAAATTAGTTTAATATGTCATGAAGAGTTATCCTTAGAAGCTTCGGGAATATTCATTTTTGGATGTTTATTTTGAAATGTTATAATTCGAGGTTTTAATTGACTTCTAAATATTATTTTCTTATGGATTATGTTTAAAGTATATTTTAATTTTGCTTCCATAACATAAGTTTTTCAAAAAAAAAAAAAGGTTTATTTAAGTTAATATAAAAGGTTTTTAGTATGATCCTAGGCAGTATTTGTATAAGTATAAGTGGATTCTATGGACGTGTTTGACCTTATGTCTCCCTATGTTTTAGGACCGTCATGTCTCCAAAGTTGGGATGTGACACCCTTGATGATAGTTGCAGTGCTTGTTAGTATTATAACCATTGTGCAAGGGGTTTAGAAGAGGTTATAGTTATAAGGGTTTAACCATATTAGCCTTTAGGGCCTTCTTTAAACAATAATCAGGGGCATACCTATCTCATAAAAGTCCTCCTTACTTCTAACCTGGCTAGTCCCAAAAAATGACATTTACTTCATTTTCTCTTTAGGTGGTAGAGGTGGTGGTGTAATTTTTGTTCTTGTGATACCTCAAACTAGAGGATTCATCCATGATTTTTTTAGATTGAATCGAATCCTTGATCTTCCTAGCAGTGGCAATAAGAGCTTTAAAGGTGAAGAGGTACTATGTTTGTAAATGAGTCTAATACTAAAGAAGGAGATTTTTTATAATGATGTCAATTTGCTCTACTTTAGATTGATGATTCACCATTTGGGCTGCTTTGGCCCTCCACTTTGTAAGAAACATGCTGAAGTGCTCTCTTTAAACTGCTTAGTTGTTTTTAGATCCCGACAAGTGACATCCACTTTAATGTTATAGTGGTACTGTTTCATGAAACCATTGCATATATTATCCTAAGTCTTCTTGTGATTCTAGTTGAGATCTAGTAACCATTTGATAGCAATTCTGGTCAAGAACTATTGGAATAATTGAGTAAGGAGCTTGTCATCCACTCCAAATGGTCTCATGGTAGTCACATACATTTTGAGGTGAGTTTTGGGGTATGTGATTCCATTAAACTTATCTATGACTAGCATTTTGAATTTTGGTGGAACCCTCACATTAGTGAGAAAGTCAAAGATTCAACATCTATCATGTCTTCATGCTTATTTATGTTCTTAATAGTCCTCTCTATGATCTCAAATTTCTCCATTAGTTTCTTAGCTTTAGGAAAGCTAGGGAAATCTCTTATTTAAAAAGAATTCACAGTGAGAGAGGCTATAGTGGCATTCAGATCCAAAGCACGAGAGGCAGGAGTTTTGGGTGCTTTCCCTTTATCAGTGAGATCAACAATAGAAAGAGTAAAAGTAGGGGCATGACTAGTTTCACTCAACATAAGGAGAAAGAGTAATGGTGGCACTAGTTATTTATTTGACCTCATTAATGATTGACTGACATTAGGAGTTAAAGGCATTAGTAAAGTTAACGAGCTAAGAATTAAGGGCATTAGTGAAAGAGTTAGCTTGAGTCTTAAGGGTGATAGTGAGTGCAACTTAGAAAGTCTCCTCTTGTTTCTTAGGGAGGCCAGTAAAGAAAGTGCTCATAGCATCTTGATCATAGGGGTTGGAGGTATTAGCCATCAATACCTTTAAAATAGAAAGTAGACAAGAAAATGGGTAAGAATATAGAATTGTGAAGAGAAAAGGGTAGGAATGCAATGGTATGTTGGAAAAAGGATTCCCTTCATATAGTTGATCATCAGGTTTAAAGGTTGACAGGGTGAGTATGTGAGGTTATTGTGTTTAGGGTGACAAACCACCGGTTTTAGTGTTGGAGGATTTACTTTGTCGAGTTGCTCATGTTATATATGCATGATCATGACATGATGCATGTTGAAAAAGGTTTCATGAACATGCACATAAGAATATTAATTATTATGGTACATGGAACCTAAGGTCAAAGGCTAAGGCAACTATATACATAAGAGTGAAAAGGTGGCTCAATTTAGTATCCATGTTCCACTAAAGCATTGATATACCTAACCACATTAAGGAGTCTTGCATAGGTCAAATAATGCTGAATACTCATTACACCACCAAAAAAATAGGGGATTCATTACAAGGTCAAATGCTTTCACTATCTTTCAACATACTCAAAAAGAGTTGTCGAGCCAATGCTACTCACCATCAAAAAGTTCCTAAATCCATGGTTAGGCAAGGAGCCTTTATTATGCAAAGTAATGCATAAAAGTCAAATTATACTTAATGAGCCAAATGGAGATTTTTTTTTTTTTAAATTTTTCCTTAACCAAATAGTAATCTTCTTATTTTCTTTCTTTTTTTATTTTAAAAGGTGACAACCAGTTCCCAGTGGAGTTGCCAGTTATGAGACCTCACCCAATGCTGCTCCTTCACTCTTAGAATACCTTAAGGAAAGGTGGAGCAATTTTTAAGGAGGTAGTGGAATGAGTTTTCATGCTCACGACTGGAACATCTATTATTCAAAAAATTGAGATTTTGAAAGGGATTTCAAGAGTTGTCACCCTAATTTTATTAATTTAAAAATTAAATAATTAAGAAAAATCCATTTTCATGACTCCAATTTATTAATTTTTAATTAATTTATCCAAGGATAAAATCACTAGTCTTAAACCAGGTTGAGCTCAAGGACTAAGTTTTTGGTTTTAAATAATCTTGACTTGGCTCTTAAGTTTAATTTGACTTTGAAAATTAATTTAATTAAAATGATTAATTAACTAATTAGTGTGATGAGTGGATTAATTTAAAAAAAAATTAGTTAATTAAAATGATTAATTAACTTAGGTTAAGGTGGATTAATTAATTAATTAAAATGATTAATTAATTAACTAGAGAGAGTGATTGGAGGGAGAAGAAGAAAGAGAACTAGTGGATAGCTATCTACACTAGCTCTTAGGTTGTTAAAGTTGGTAGGAAATAAGGGGTATTTATAGGCAGATGATATGGGTGAAAAAGACCAAAAAGGGCTGGAAAGTGGGCCAAAAGAAGGGGTATTTTCAAAATTTTGGGGCAGAATAGGGGAATGGCTATCATACAAGCAAGGTGCGGATCTGCACAAAGTGATGTATAGATTTGCGCCAAGCTTACGCTACTCTATATGGTAGTGTATTTTTTTCTTAGAGATTGATGTTGGTCCTTATTGAAAAATGAAGTTTCTGGGTAGCATTGTATTTGAAGGCTAAAATTTTCTTTTGGCATCACTACCCCTAAACCCCCTCCCGTTAACCAGCTAGCGGGACTACCATACCAGCTCTATATAGTGCACTAATCTTAGCATGTGTTAGGCTACAACCAAATAATGAGAGTGTAAAATTAAGAGTTCACAATATCTCAAGTTCGCATAGGCATTCTTTGATCTTGCGTATAAGCTATGAGTGGATGTTATGTGTGTAAGTGGGTAAGGAGTTAAGAATTGGATTCTAGACTTATTTTCCCTTTAGTTATTCATGGGGTAAAGTCATGCCCATGGATAATTCTTAAGCCTATAAATTTTAATTTTGTGATTTATAGTTGAGACATAGAAGCCATTTTCATGCCTATAAAGTTAGTTTACATGCCTATGAAAGATGTCTTATGCAAGAGATGGAAATAATGAATAGTAATGTGAACAATGGCAAGTCACACCCATGACTATTTTTCATGCCCGTGAATCATGGAGATAGCAAAATTAGGAAGTTGGCTCTATATAAAGAATTAAGGCCCATTTTAACTCTTTCTTACATTTTCTGAATTCTAAACCCTAACCCTCTAACAGAAACTCTATACCCACTCACATTATATGCTAGAGGCTTTATCAATTACATCATTTAAAAGATCTAAGGTGGATTTCTTCGTTTGTTCTTGAAGATTTGAAGTTGAGATTAAAGGCGACATTTGCGGTAAGATGGTAATCCTTCAATTTTCTTTATGGGCTTTGTTAATAAAGTGTTGTAGCATCATTATTAAGTCAGATGGAAGCTAGTAATGGTGTCTATTGCAAATGATAGTTGATAAATATAATTAAAAACCCTAGAATCAAGTTTATTGTTAATGGTTAAGAGATAATTATTAATAAGTTTAAGATATGAGAATCTATGGTTAGATTTGAAGGTAATAAGTTATATGGCTAAGGTTACACAAAGTATAGTTATATGTGAATTGGGATTTCATATTTTGGCAAGTGAACCTAGGTGATGATGAGTTCTATGCTTGGCAAATAATGAGATGAGATCAAGTGAAAAGGATTAGGAAGATGTGAGCAAAAATATATTATCATATTTGTTTTTGAATCCTAAAGGCATGTAATGCCTCCTTCCACTGTATGTGCCACTAAGAATATGATTTATTGTGTTGTGCAATAATTCATATTTTTCATGATTTATCTTAACATTATTGATCACTTATGTGAAGCCTTTGTGCTTACCTAAATTCATTAAGCCACAAGCTCCTATGAGAATAATGTCTTCAATTGATAAGTGATATGTGTTTTACATTGTTAACTATCTTCCAAACTCATAATAATTCTATTATGTGAACATCTGAACCATACGAATACCTAAAAATTTATAAGTATAAGATCCATAATGATTTCTATCAAAAAGTATTAATAATTCTTTTATGAATATTATTTGAAAATCCAAAAAGCTTATAAGTTTACATGTATATTATAAGCATGAATATATGTTAAAGCTTATATGTATAAGTTCCAAAGATGAAAGTATGTGCATATGTTTATTGCTAAAAGAACCATAATTATATGAACCATATAAACCCTTTGAATATTGATTTCCATTTCATGAAAACTTATAAGCCATTTGAAATATCCATGAGAACCATATGAATATTAATATTGTTTCTATGAGAATATTTGAACCGTTTGAATCATAAGAACCTATATTCTTGAACAGAGATTTATCTTCCTTGAGCACGAGAATTACTGATTGTGTATATAGTATGGGATTATGCTCATATGAGAGTCTTTGCTTCAGCTATGCTAAAATCAATGCCTCTACCCTAAAACTTATTAAGAGCTTTATGCTTTAGGTATGCCACAAGTGTCTCTACCCCATCACATGATATGGAAGCATGCGTATCCGTGAACCTCTGCTTTGGGTATGCTATAAAGCCTCTACCCTAATTCGTGTGATGATCTCTATTTTACTATTTGATAAAATAATATGAGCTATAAATACCTTCTTCCATTCTTATCAAGCCAATTGATTTCATGATTTATGAGTACTCAAAAGCCCAATAGATATGACAACCATTTTTACTTATAAGCCAAAGAAACCACAAGACTACAAATATATGTGTCATCCAAATCATAATAAATATGTATATACTATAATGATTTCAATAATTATTTTCTAGATCCATGTGCTAATAATTTCAATGTTCAATGTTATATGATTTTATGAATATTAAACTTCATTTGTAAGTTCATATGTGAGTACATATATGTTTCATGGATAATAAGTTCTTGATATTAATCATAAGATGTCTAATATATTTTAAATCTAATATTCTTTTATGATATATGAATTATTTATTTTATAATCTATTTGAAATAAGTATTTGATTAGGAGATTCCAGTTATACAAATATCTTCAAAAGTATAAGGGTATAAGTTTTATAAACACTCAAGTTCTATATATGATGTTTGACCTATGTAATACCAAAATAATAATAATAATAATAATAATAATAATCTATATGAACTATTGCTCTAAAGATCATTTGCATAAAATCCCTAATTTAAAGTACTACAAGATATGTTCAAGTAATTATGAGACCTGGGAACTCTATAATTATATTATATTATATTTATCTATATGTTTGACCTATGTAATACCAAAACAAAAAAACATTAATCTATATGAACTATTACTCTAAAGATCATTTACATAAAATCCCTAACTTAAAGTACTACAAGATATGTTTAAGTAATTATGAGACCTAAATATCCTTAAGTTAATTATTATGAGAAAATATGCGCACCTGAGGTGGATACTTCCAAAATCTATGAGTCTAAGTTCCAAAATTTATTCGCTAATATGAATCGTATATTTTTTATTCCATGAATATAAATATTTACTAATATGAATCTTATATTTTCATTGCAAGTATGGATTCTATAGGTTTTTGGTGGTCTTATTTATAGCCATGCCCTAGGACCATTGTAGCTCAGAAGTATGGGTCATGAAAATTTATTCTCTTTAGTTCTTAAAAGAAAAGTATTAAGCATTACATACTTTGAATGGAAAATAATGAAAAAGAGCAAAAATAAAGAAAATAAAGGAAAAAAGTCATAAATGCTTCAATATTTGAGAGACATAGGTTCTGGTTAAAAAAATACTTTGTAGAATTGGGAATTGTATGAAATTGTTGACAAATATGCTCTTAAGCTTTAGGATTAGCTAAATTTCCCTTTTACATATCCTAACCTTACCCCCATTACAACCTAATAAAGACTTTTTGATTTATGTATTTAATATGAATAGCGATGGAGATTGGAACCTTCAGCAAACTTATGGTAGTAATAGGTCATGTATGGTTTTGACTAGTAAATTAACCCTTTAGAGGTTTGTAGGAGTGGTTTCCTATAGTTCACCACGCTTAATGATTGTTTCCTTTGAATTGGTTTTCTAAATTCTTTTATCTAAGTTTGTTTTGGCTATTTATGGAATGCAAAACTTAAAGTTGGTAAAATCCTTCTGCATGTGTCATTTTTGAATGTGTAAAATCTAACTCTTAAAAGGATGTCTTTATCAAATTTGCTTGAGGACAAGTATAGAGCTAAGTTTGGGGAGTTGATTTCTTATTTATTTATAGTTTAATATATGTTTATTTCTAGTTTATTTTGATGTTTTATAACTCCTTTTATACTTTTTTTTTTGTTTCTAATTTTGTTTGACATGTAGGAACTTTGGTGAGAAGATGAAAAACTCAGTAATGTGTTGTTAAGAGCAACTTACTCATATTGTTTACAATACAAGCATGTCCATTGATCTCAAATAGGCCATCAGAACTCAACAGCTCAACACAACTTGAGTATCAACCAACACAAGTGTGCTCAATGCTAAACTGAAATGGGTTATTCAACACGACCATATTACATGTTGTGCCAAAGGGCCATTTTAGCTCTAAATGAGAGATTTGCTAAGTTGGCAAATCTGCTAATTGGAGGGATCATGGGTAACAATTTAATTTGAATGGTTTTAGAAATAGAGAAGAAAAAAGAGTTGAGGGATGGATAATGAATAGTCATAATCAATCACCAAACATTTAGATTTCAATTTTTTTTTCTATGTAATTAGATTGAATTAGAGTTTTGATTAAGTTCTTAGGAAAGGATTCTACGTGAGGCAAAGCTGCAAGAAATTAAGCAAATATCAGAAGATTCTTCAAAAAGTTTCATTTTTTAAACTTTATTTCTTAAGTTCTTTTGTCTTTCATTAATCAATTCTTAAGATTAATTATATTTATGCAATTAAATTTGAATGTGATTTCTTTTTCCCCATAAACTAAATTCTTTTATTCTGGAGTTTAGATGAATCTTTTTTTGACTAATATATATATATATATATATATATATACTTAGCTGTATGAATTAAGGAACTTTTATTCATTGTTTTGTGCTTAAGTTTTATGCAGGTGATTAGCCACCACTTGTATGCTTTAGGTGTTAATTGAAGAATTGAGAAATGAAAATTAACACTAGAAATTGGAGCAATGAATATAAAGGTTATGAATTAAAAATGTATTAACATACTATAAATGTTAGCAATTTGTTTTAAGGATTAATAGGATTTCGATTAACTAGATTTCAAAGATAATTATTTGGATCCTTGTTAGATGTTGAATGACTTATTTGATTGAATTTCTTTTTCATAACATTTAAGCAGCCTAAGTGTCATGAGGTGAAGTTGGCATCTCTAGAATCTCAATTCATATATGTTTATAAAATTTTTCTTGCATTTCAATTTACTTAATTTTTTTTCTTTAATTTATTTGCAATCAAATTGTTATGATTAGAGTATTTTAGGTCCTTTAAATTTTGCTTAATCCTAATTGCAATTTTATCTAAACCAATCAATATTATCTTATTGAAAGAGATACAACCTTGGCTGTCTTACCTTAACTATAAATACCTTGTATACTTGCAAGTAATAACCTAGATTAGATCAAGGAATATCAATTTACAAGTCAATATGTAACACCCCAAAAAGTCATTAGAGTTGATAAGTCCATAACAGAGGTGAGTGAAAGGAGGAATTAAGGAGTTGAATAGGAAGATAGAAATCAGGACTCCAAAAAGGAAGATAGTAGTCAGTTTGAAAATCGAGCCCCTAAATGTATAATATAGGGTTGAGAATCTTAGAAAAATCATTGGAGGAACTAGATTTAGCCTAAGAATAAGTAAAATAGAAAATCTAAAAATGAAAATAAGAAGTTAGGAATCCTAAAAAGGAGTATAAGTACAAAGATCGAGGCATTAAGTGCAAGTCATTGAATTCCAACATCAAAAAGAATTTCTAAATTTTATTTGGAGAATTTAGATAAGTATGAAGATATTATAGATAATAGAAGTTAAGAATTAAGTTATAATTGAGCTTAGAGAATACTTAAGCAAAATCAGTATGCTAAAAGCGAAACAGATAAATTTTGGTTCTATGATTTTTTCCAGGTTTTGCCTTAGGAGAATTGGATGAAAGAATAATTAATTATAGTCTTAGAGCCTTAATAATTAAGTTAAAAAATATTAATAGATAGTTATTAGATAATTCACGGTAATTAAGCTTAAGAAAGTGATAATTTTGAGATTTGGAGGTAATATACAATCATTACCTTTGACTTTTGATTTAAAAAAATTAAATTAAAATTAATCAAATTAATTAATTTTGAAGTTGGCTCCTAAGAGTTTGCAAGGGAAAAGAATGCATTAAAATTTCTAATTTGTAACAACCCACACCTACTATAGAAATTTTTATGACAATTTGCTTGATTTAGAACTATTAAGGTTAAGTGTGTGCTTTTATGGAAATTTATGTTCTATGTGATTGATGAGTATGTGGCATGCTAAATTAATTTTAATATACATAATATGAATTATTATATGAAATAAATGGTTTGAATAAGATGCATTAGCATGAAATAATTTATTTTTCGTAAAATGAATTTTCATGTAAAAAGGCGATTTTTAAGCATAAAATAATTTTATAAATATTTTTAAAATAAATTTTTTAGGGGAAATTTCTAATAAAAATAATAAGAAAAATATTTTTATTTTAATTATGTATAATCAACCCTAATTTAATTCTCTACTGAAAACACAAATCTTTCCGCGCGATTTCTCCACAAGTGAATCTTGTAACTTAAAATTTCAATTTTTATGCATAAACATCACTAAAGGGGGTGATTTCTATACCATTGAATTCTAAACTGATTTTTGATATGTTTTGATGAAAATTATTGGATCAAATCATATTTCTATATATTACTGGAATAACCAAGAAGTTTCAGAAAACAAGGAAATTCAAGGTTTTCATTCTAGAACTTGAAAGTTAGAAAATTCTTTGGTTTGATAACTCAATGGTTGTTGAATTGTGATCTTTAGTATTCTAAACTAATATTTATTTTGTTTGGATGAAAATTAATGATTTAAAACATGTGTTTATATATACTGTAATGAACAGAAAGCGAGAAAAGTATGAAAACTCATGATTTTCACCCTAAGCGTTAAACTTTGGAATTTTCATGCATAATTGTCACCTATGGCTGCTGAATCATACATAAAGAAGTTGTAAACTAATATTTGATATGATTGGATGAAAAATAATGGTTTAAATGACCTGTTTACATATTACTGTAATGACCGAAAAATACCAAAAACAAAAAAACTCATGGTTTTGCATCCTAAAATCTAAAATTTGAATTTTCATGTACATGTACACATATGGCTACCGATTCATGTAAATTAATGTTCTAAAATGATTTTTTTTATGTTTACATGAAAAATCTTGGTTCAAACCATGTTTTTACATATTATTGTAATAGATAGAAAGTGCGAAAAGTAAGAAAAATTCAGTTTTTCCCTTGATAATGTATTCGGTCTATCATGGAATTTTTATCCCAATGTCTATAATTTTTATGCAATGTATTTTGATGATTATTGACATGTATGTATGTATGATAAATGATAAAATTACATGTTAGTTGAAGGAATGACCCTAAACAAGCCTAAAGGCACTTTGGTATACTCAAGGTATACTTAAGGTATCTTAACCTTATATTATAGTTAAAATGTGAATGTGATTGGGAAATATGAAAATAGATGTTATGATGACTTGATAATGAATAAATGGTCTTGAATTGATGAAGTGATTAATTGAATGAATGGATCATAAGGGTTAAGCATGACACTCGAGAGGCTATTGATAAATTGACATGTATGGAAGTGTTAAGTGTACTAAGTTGATTGTTAAAGTGAATTGATATTAAGATAATGATATTGTGTTGACCTTAGAAAGGTGTGGAAATGAATTATGATGTGTTTCATATGGGCCTAAAAAGGCTAAGTGTGCAAGACTTTTAAGTCAACATGTTATGTGCAAATGATGAGTACACCTATATATGCAAGTCTAAGTGTATGTAAATGTTATATGTGCATGGGGTAGTTATGGGATAGGATAGCATCATGGTTAAATAAATCCTATGTATTGAATTAATTATTATGATAGAGCTTGAGAAGTCTTAGAAGTCCAAGGGCTACGTGAATTAGGAGCGAAGGAACCACAAGGTGAGTAAACACTATGTTCATATTGCAAGTGTGAGTAACATTATGTTATGTTACAAGTATGTGATATCATGTTATGTATATCTTGATATTCTTGAAACCTAAGTTATTTTCTATTTCAAATGAACTTAATGATCTTTATTTTAAGCTTGGGTTGCTAAAGGACAATTAGTCCAAGAACCATTTCGTTTATCCAGTGATAATTCTTTGTGATAATTGCCTTAACTTATTTTCTTTTTAGAACTACACTATTCTTGCATCTTCTATTCACATAAATTAAATTGATATTACTATTGTGATATATGTTATTATTGCCTTAAGTGCTACTGATATATGTGAATACCATTAGCTTTAGTTATGGTACCTCTAACCCTTTATACAGAAGTCCTTATGCCAATGTAGGTAATCATCGAAACCTATGTACATAGTCTTAACCTCATGGATAGGGGTAGTGTATCCACCTTAGCTAGAAAGGGGCGATTCTAGCTATAGGGCTTGATCAGCTTCATGCTCTTCATGTGATAGGAGTTGAAATTTGGTTTAATGCCACCTCTCCTCTATGTGTTCAAGTGATAGAGCAATAACCTTCACTCTGAATGTGTTATAAGTGTGATTTCTGCAACTTGTTTAATTGAAAGCCTTACTAAAATGTTAATTTGATTCATAAATTGTAAATCATTAACTATGTGTATAAGCTATGAGTTTCCTTTTCAAAAGACTATATGTTAATATGTGTGCTATATTGTTTACTCATTGAGATCATCCATCTCACCCCATTTTCTTTTTCCTTGTGTTGTTCTAGGTGAGCAGTATGAGAAGGCAAGGTGATAGCTCAAACATTCTACTATGCTTAGGAAACTCCTTGTCCAAAGTCTTTAATAATACTATGATATGAAGGATTATCATTAGATGCTCTAGGAATAATTATTTTGATGTTTATTTGAAATGTTTTGTTAAGATTTCAACTGGATTATAAATATTATTTTCTTATGGATTATATGTGAAGTATCTAATTATTGTCTTCCACAACTAAAGGTTTCACATAAATGTTTTAAGTAAGTTATTGTATAAGGTTCGATACGATCCTAGGTATAAATTGTGTATGTGTAGATGGGTTCTACAGGCATGGGTGACCTTATGTCTCCCCATGTTCTAGGACGGTCATATCTCTAAAGTTGGGATGTGACAAAGTTGGCATCAGAGCCGTAGTTTTTTTTTAAAGTCTAGTTTAGACTTGTTTTATATGAGTTGTTTAGGTATAATCCTAGAGCATAGGAATTTTCTTGTCATGTCACTTACAATCTATCGCTAGTATAGTTTCACAAAATCCTAATAGGTTTTAATAATCCTTGTTATTCTTTGCTTGCTTTATATTTCTTTTAACAAATGACCAAGAAGATTACCCCTACTCGTGGATTGTGACCTAGAGCACCCCGTGTGACCTGTAAGAGGTCTTGGTTGGAGATGTTTAAGAGAGTCTTATCTATGATTTGCCTCATAAGGGAGGAGACCCCTAATGAAGAGGAGGACCCTGAGGAGTACTTAGATCCTAATTAGATTTATAGTAAGATCCAAAAATTAGAGGATGACTATTCGTACTTATAGGAGGAAAATCGACATCTTAAGTTCATGAATCATGCCTTGAGGGAGGATGTGGAGCAACTTAAGATAGGGATTGTTGAGCATGGGGGAGACTACTCGCTAGCGAGATATGTGTCTTCGACTAATCACCATTAAGATGGAGATCTTCTTTGTTACCGATGTGGCAGTAGTGGCCATGTCGCTCTTGATTGCCCTGGTGGTGGACACACAAAAGCTAAGACTAGTAGTTAGTGATAATCAAAGTAATGGCATAGTACTTTATATGATATGAATGATATTTTCCTTTGACTACCTAGTTGCTTAGTAGGAAGTGATTTCTTTATTTGTTATGATATGATTGGCTTATCTTGATAGGAGGTTATTTTCATACTATAAGATATATGCTATTTGATTATGATATGTAATATATGCTAAACTATATGACATGTGATATATATATGATATGTGCTTAGTGGCGTGATATGATAAATGCATGATATTTGTGCAAGTATAATGGTAGGTTTAAATGGGTTAGAATTGGGAATTAGTACTAAATTCTCTTATCGTGATAAGCAGAATGCCTCCAAAAAAAAAAAGGTTCGCATAGCTACCTAACCCGCTAGGGCAAATGATGATGCCATATCGGACACTGTATCAAATGCTACCTCTGCACCTGTGCAGTCAAGAGAAAGATCCAATGCCGGAGCACCGATCATAGGCTCCAGTGAGCAAGCATCTTCACAAGAGGTGCAAGCTATACACAAGGAAATGAGAGACTTACGCAAAGAATTAGATGAGTTGCGAGCTCAAAGGCGGGAAGCACCGCCAATATAGGAAAGAAATGGAGTTCTGCCTCCTATGGTAGTGGCATTAGCACAAAGGGAAAAAAGCAGCTACTTGATGACAGAATGATGGTTTCAGAGTTCAAGAAACTCCAACCACCTACTTTCTGTGGCAAGAAAGGTGATGACCCTTATGAGTTCTTGGATGAGATGGATAAACTAGTCCATTGACTTTCTTACTCAGATGCCCGAATGATAGAGTTGGTGGGACTCCAACTCAAGAAGGAAGCTTGGTATTGGTATGAAAGAAGTATTGAAGAATGACTTTACAGAGCAGAAACACCTACGTGGGCAAAGTTTAAGTAGGAAGTAATGGATCAATTCTTGCTAGAAGGAGAAAGGCAAGTAGAACATTACAGTTTGACCAATTGAAACAAAAGCCGAGGATGTCAGTATTAGATTATGCTAAGGAGTTTAATCGACTTAGCCAATTTGCTGTCAACATCATTCCCACTGAAGCTAGCCGCAGTAATCATTTCCTAAGAGGGTTGATCACACCTCTATTCAATTCGTTGGTAGCAACGGAGTTTCCAACCTTAGCCAAGCTATAGATAAGGCCAAGAAAATGGAGAAAAGGTATAAGGCAGAGAGAGTCGAATGAGTCGAATGAGATCAGAAGGGAAATCATAGGAACAAAGGTCACAGGGGATAGCGTGGACGTGGATGAGGCTCCTAGACAATGGAATAGTCAAGCCAACTAGGAACTTCCCACTTGTAACAAATATGGAAAGAAGCATCCTAGAATTTGTCGAAAAGATTCTAGTGCGTGCCTTAAGTGTGGACAAATGGGGCACTTCATAAAGGATTGCCCTCAGATGAGGAGTTAAGGGAATAGGACCATAGTATGACTACAATCTAAACCATTCCAATCCTAAGGGCAAGGAGTCAAGGATAAGGGGCTAGCTCCCAATGCACTAGCAACAGAGAATAAGGGCAAGGGTTGAGTCTTTGCTTTAAATCAGCAAAAGGCTCATGCTTCACACATAGCCATCATAGGTATCATCCCTATCCAAAATTCTAGTGCAAAATGTTTGATTGATTCTGGTGCTACCCATTCTCTTGTGTCGCCTTGTTTTGCTAAGAGTTTGAGTAGAAATAAGGAATTAATAAATGAACCTTTAGTAGTATCCACTCCTTTAGGGGAGGTGATGAAAGTAAAGTATAGGTATAAGGGTTGTTAGGTAAACATTAATAGACAAAAACTTCCTGTAGTATTGCTAGAATTAGATGTACTAGAATTTGATGTAATATTAAGGATGGACTAGTTATATGAGAATGGAGCTCATATCGACTGTAGAGAAAAGCTTGTTAAGTTTCGAGACAAGAACAGGAAGAACTTTATGTATCGAGTATTCAAATCGTTCCTTAACAAGCTCGTGATCATGTTCATTGACAACATCCTTGTAATACCCAGGGTTTCTTTAGCCAACTATAAACAGTAAAGATGGCATGATAACATCCGTATATCATATCATTTAAGGTCCCCTTAGTATACTAAGAACCTTAAGAACGTCATAAGAAGTGAATTTAATGAATAGTGTGACAATGAGTGGTGAAGGAAGTCAACATTGATATGTGCCTTCATGATAAAATGAAAGCCAAACTGAGTTTGACTTAATGTGATTATGTTAAACATTTATTTGAAATGTGAATCTAAAGTGCTAGTGAATGGGTATTCACATCTCCTACGATATTGGGAGATGATGATAGTGATATGGGAAATTGAATGCAATCAAGTTGCAATGGTATAATGGAGGTCAAACTTAGCTTGACCCAATGAGCTTATATGAGCTACATTCTTGAGCAATGTTATAAAAGGGCTAGAAAATGTGTAATATGAAGTGAACAACATTTAATATGTTCAATACCGATCTTGAAATGTGCAATTAAGGATTTGCTAATGGGCTTTTGGGCTTAAAGGCCCAAACCCATTGGATGGCCAGCCCATTGGGCCTAAGAAGGATACAACACCCAAACTTGTGAGCAAATGATTAGCCCAGGAAGACAATAGATGAAATGTGTGTAGAGAATGGGTCTTTGGTGTGTAGCTCTTTAGTCACCAAAGTTGACTAAGTCAAATACTTAACCAAGTGAAATTCTTATTCTTTCCTACACATAAGTCAAGCTTCCATTAGAACACCTAGCACCTTGTGATAACTCTCTCTCCATTATAAAGAGAATCTGAGCCCTCCACCTTGAACAAATTATAACCATCCATCAAGGTTACATCTTAGCCATTAGATGGAACTTAATCAAATCTCCACCATCCAACCTATTATTATATATATGAAAAATTTATATTACAATCTTCATTTTCCTATCTTTACAACAAAGTTCTACCATGGCAAATAAAGAAGCTCTCTCTCTCTCTACACCAAGAACCTTAATAGATCAAAGTTAATCACTGTAAGGAATCTTGATCATCTCTTCCTTTCTATGTTTAAAGTTGATTTTGGTGACTAGGTTGCTTGAAAAATCTTTTGTGCACCTTATATAGGAATTCAGCCATGTTAGTGAATAGCCATGGAAATATTCTTAATTATGATTGATTACATCTATGGGTGCTTTAGATGAAGAATAATGAATTAGAAGTATTAAAGTGAACTTTAGAAGCTTGGGTTAAGATTTGAACATCTTAAGGGAATTTGAACTTTTGTGCTAGATATTGACAATTGAATGATTATGTGGGTTTTATGTTATGCTAATTATATAGTTCTATGATGAATTTGAAGATTTGATGATTTAGTGGAGAATTAATAGTTTTCCCCAAATTCTAGGGTTTAAGGAAAATTGGAGATTTTTAAGTATTGAATTTGAAATCATAAAAGTAAAGGGAAAATCAAGCTTCAGAATGGAATTAGATGATTTGTATAATGTAAGTTTTTAAATCCAAATGATAGATGTAACTTTCACCAAAATTAATGAACTAGACTTATTTATAGAATTTAATGGTAGAAATAGAATTGGTTCTATTGAACATTAGAATGTGTTTATATTGTTTGTACTCAAAGTTGAAATATGAGATTTGGAGGAAAGGAATTATCCTTCCTATAATGTATAGCCTTGGCCATTTAAAAAATGATTAAGGAAAATGTTAAGAATAGTAACGGGTATATATGTAGTATATCTTAGCTTTAATAATGATTGATGTGCAATTAAATTGCAAATGTGTAGAGTCTAAAGGCAATGGGTAAGGATGTTGTCATAAGTGTGAAGAGCACTACTAGCCTCAAGAGTCAAGTGTAATAGGAGCAAAGGAGTCCAAGATGAGTACTTAATAATATAATACACCTTGAAATATTTATTTTGAACCATTATCGCTCAAACTGTAATTGCTAAATTGTTCAATACCTTAATTAGTGTAAACTATTCATTGAATATCGAACCATTGGATATGATGCTTCTTGACTCCTTGACAATTTTGAATTGTTCATTGAAGCCATTGACATGATGTTCTTTTGATAATCATCGAATATCAAAATTGTGTTATATTCATTGAAATTCTTGACATGAATCTTAAATGAATATCCTATTGATTACCTATTAATAAGTAGAAATCCCCTTTCTAATGTGGGGAAATACATCAGACCTTATGCACTTGGTATATGCCTGCGAGTAGGGAGAGAGTACCCAACGTCAGTTAGGGAGAATGCCTAGCCGTAAGACCTGATCAGTCTTACATAATGTGATACTTGTGAGTGAGCAAGGCTCAGGCCATCACTCTTTAATTAATATGTGTGGGAAGCATACAACTCTTAAGAAAGTGATATTTCTACTAAAGATACTATTTCCATTTGAAATGAGCCATTGAACTAAATTGACAACACTAATTGAAAATGTTTCATTACTACAAGTACCATCTTGAGAATAATCCTTGTGCTTACCTTATGTATTGTATTATTTTGTACTCACTAAGCATTGTCTCATATTGTAGTAGTTTAAATTTTTTAGGTAAAGTCAATTAGTTAGCAAATTAAAGTTCCAAGCCCCATTCTCTACTTGGAAGTTGTTCGGTTAAGTTCCAATGTTGTGACTCTTGATTATGAAGATTAATATTAGAGCTCCATGGGTATTGAAGGGTTAGCACTAATATGTCATAGGATGTATAAGTAATGTGAATGGTATTATAATGGCTATTGTGATAATGCATAATGTCTTAAATATTTGATTACTGATATAAAATACAATTTTTAAAGTTTTACAAGTTATGTATTAATGATGTTATAAGTTAACGAGGATATTACAAGCAAATAATGGGTATAAGGTTATGATCTTGGGATATGTTCAATGTGATGTATGATAAAAGATTATGTGTTAAATGGGTTTTACGAGTTTTCAGTGCCTTTATGGCCACTTATGCCCTAAGATCGTCATGACTAGAAAGGCAAGTCATGACAATCCTAATTTACTCAAAGAATAAAGAAGAACATGAAGAACATTTGAGGATCATGCTTCAAATGCTATATGATCACCAGCTCTATGCTAAGTTATCTAAGTGTGAGTTTTGGATGGAGTCTGTCAACTTTCTAGGACATGTAGTAAGTAAGGAAGGGATTCAAGTTGATCCTAAGAAAGTTGAAATGGTAACAAGTTGGCCACAGTCCATAATGGTCATAGAAGTACAGAATTTTTTGGGCACATGGCTAAATATTATCGCAGGTTCGTATAGGATTTTTCTAAGATAGCATCCCCATTGACCAAGTTGATTAGAAAACAAATTAAGTTTAATTGGGAAGAGTACTATGAGGAGAGCTTTCAGAAGCTAAAGAAATGCTTGATATCGGCCCCAGTTTTAGCATTACTCAAAGGAGAAGAAGGATTCACTATCTATTATAATGCTTTGTGAGTAGGACTTGGATACGTCTTAATGTAGAATGAGAAAGTCATCACCTATACATCACAACAACTTAAGAAGCATGAAGTTAATTATCCTATTTATGATTTAGAGTTAGCTGTAGTAGTTTTTACTCTCAAAATCTTGAGACGTTACATGTATGGAACAAAGTGTGAGATCTACACAGATCATAAGAGTCTTTAGTACATCTTGAGCCAAAGAGACCTCAACCTAAGGAAAAAAAGATGGCTTGAACTATTTAAAGACTATAATTGTCAAATTCTTTATCATCCTCGAAAGGCAAATGTGGTGGCAGATGCCTTGAGTAAGAAATCGATGGGAAGCCTAGCCCATCTGATTGTACAAAAGAGACTAATCATGAAGGAATTAAAGGACTTATTTAACTAAGGATTGAGGCTCGAGATTAGAGGATCAAGAATTTTATTAGCTCATTTCTAAGTGAATTTTAAGCTAATGGAAGAAAAAAGGGATTCACAAGTTAAGGACCCATATATGGTGAAGTTGAAGGGTGAGACAAAAGAAGGGAAGAACTCTGAGTTTGAAGTGGTCAATGGAATTTTAAAGTGCGGGAATCGAGTATGCATGCCTAATGCCGATGGATCAAAGGAAAGGATATTAAAGAAGGCACATCAGACACCTTACTGTGCTCATCCTGGAACTACCAAGATGTACCATGATGTGAAAGCTAACTATTAGTGGCCTGGATTGAAGAAGGATGTGACGATGTTTGTAACATCTTGTCTAACTTGCTAGCAAGTCAAGTACAAACATCAATGACCCTCTAGATTGCTACAAGAAATTCGACTACCTGAATGGAAGTAGGAGTGCATCACTATAGACTTTGTAGTTGGGTTACCTAGAACCTCTAAAGGATATGACTCTATATGGGTCATAGTGGACCAACTGACAAAATCTACTCATTTTATGAGAGTTAAGACCACATATTCTGCAGCGCAGTTTGCACAATTATATATGGATGAGATCGTGAAACTACACATAGTGCTAATTTCCATTATCTCGGATCGAGGGACTCAATTCACCTCAAGGTTCTAGCAGAAGTTAAAAGAAGCTTTAGGAATATAACTTGATTTTAGTACTGCATTTCACCCTCAAACAGATGGATAGTCTAAAAGGATAATTTAGATACTAGAGGATATGTTAAGGATGTGTGTTCTAGACTTTGGTGGTAGCTAGGATAAGTATTTACCTTTGATTGAATTCACCTACAACAATAGCTATCATTCGTCCATTGGTATGGCACCTTATGAAGCATTGTATGGGAGAAAATATCGTTCTTCAATTTATTAGATGAACCTGGAGACAAGTATGTGGAGATGCTAGAGTTGCTTAAGGAGACTACTGAGAAAGTACCTTTGATTCAAGAGCGACTGAAAACGGCCTTCAGTCGGCAAAAGAGTTATGCAAATCCTAAGCAAAAAGACATCTATTTTGCCTTCAGAGATCACGTGTTCTTGAAAGTCTCTCTAATGAAAGGTGTTATGAGATTTGGCAAGAAAGGAAACTTATCACCTTGTTTTATTGGTCTTCTCAAAATACTGGATAAGGTTAGGGAAGTATCTTATAGACTTGCCCTGCCCCTAACTATGGCACATATGCATCCAGTGTTTCACATCTCTATGTTAAGGAAGTATGTGTCAGATCCATCTCATGTCCTATCACTTCTAGACATTACACGAGATAAACAGCTATCCTATGAGGAATCACCAATAGCTATAGTGGATCAACAAGTGAAAAGGTTAAGAAACAAGGAGATATCCATGATTAAGATCCAATGGCAGAATCATGGAGTGGATGAGTGTACTTGGGAAGCCGAGGAGGAAATGCGGCAAAAGCATCCTCAGCTTTTCAAGAGCAAGTAGGTAAGTATTTCAAATTTGAGGATGAATTTCTTTTAGGGGGGGGGTGTGGGGAGAGAATGTAACAATCCACACCTACCTTAGAAATTTTTATGACAATTTGCTTGATTTAGAACTATTAAGGTTAAATGTGTGCTTTTATAAGAATTTATGTTCTATGTGATTGATAGGTATGTGGCATGTAAAATTATTTTAATATCCAGAATATGAATTATTATTGTGAAATAAAGAGTTTAAATAAGATGCATTAGTATAAAATAATTTATTTTTTGTAAAATTAATTTTCATGTAAAAAGGCAAATTTTAAGCATAAAATAATTTTATGAACATTTTTAAAATAGTTTTAAAATAAATGTTTTGGGGCAAATTTTAATGAAAATAATAAGAAAAATATTTTTATTTTAATTACTTATAATCAGCCCTAATTTAAATAAAAAGCTCAAATACCTAAAAGTCTGTTACCCAAAAACTCTCCTAACCTAGCTTATTAAGGGTATTAGTAGAAATTGGCCAAAACCCTACATTTAAATACCTCAAATTTAGCCAGCACTCCCTTTCTAGCAGCCATCATTCTAATTTTCTATATTTTGATAAAAAAATTCTCTCAAAACAATTCTCTCTACCGAAACCAAGAAAAACACCTTTCACCTTTGTGATTTCTCGCCCGTATTCGTAAGTTTTTCTTTGTTTTCAAATTCCCATCCGAGTTATATGAAATAAATTATGAAAAAATTATTTTGAATTGGTTATTTATTAATTTTTACAGATTTAATTCAGTTTGGGTGTTTTTTTGAAAGATAAATGTAATTCTCTACTGAAAATACAAATCTTTCCGCGCGATTTCTCTACAGGTGAATCCTGTAAATTAAAATTTTAATTTTTATGCATAAACATCACTAAAGGGGGGCAATTTCTGTACCATTGCATTCTAAATTGATATTTGATATGTTTTAATGAAAAATGTTGGATTAAATCATATTTCTGCATATTAATGGAATGACCGAAAAGTTTCAAAAAACAAGGAAATTCAAGGTTCTCGTTCTAGAACTTGAAAGTTGGAAAATTCTTTGGTTTGATAACTCTATGGCTGCCAAATTGTGATGTTCAATATTCTAAACTAATATTTGTTTTGTTTGGATGAAAAGTAATGATTTAAAACATGTGTTTATATATTACTGTAATGAACGGAAAGCGCCAAAAGCGCAAAAACTCATGATTTGCACCCTAAGCCTTAAACTTTGGAATTTTCATGCATAATTATTATCTATGGCTGCTGAATCATACATGTCTAAACTGATATTTTCTATGATTGGATGAAAAATAATAGCTTAAACCACTTGTTTACATATTACTGTAATGACCGAAAAATACTAAAAATAAGAAAACTCATGGTTTTGCATCCTAAAACCTAAAATTGGAATTTTCATGTACATGTCACACATATGGCTCCAATTCATGTAAATTGATGTTATAAAATGATTCTTGTTGTGTTTACATGAAAAATCTTGATTCAAACCATGTTTTTATATATTACTGTAATAGACAGAAAGTGCAAAAAGTAAGAAAAATTCAGTTTTTCACTTAATAATGTATTCAGCCAACCATGGGATTTTTATCCCAATGTCTATTATTTTTATGCAATGTATTTCAATGATTATTTACATGTATATATGTATAATAAATGATAAAATTGCATATTAGTTGAAGGAATGACCTTAGACAAGCCTAGAGGCACTTTGGTATACTCAAGGTATACTTATAGTATCTTAACCTTATATTGTGGTTAGAATGTGAATGTGATTGAGACATATGGAAATATATGTTATGATAACTTGATAATTAATAAATGGTCTTAAATTGATGAAGTGATTGATTGAATGAATGGATCATAAGGGTTAAGCTTGACACCTGAGAAGCTATTGATAAATTGACATATATAGAAGTGTTAAGTGTACTAAGTTAATTGTTAAAGTGAATTCATATTAAGATAATGATATTGTGTTGAACTTAGAAAGGTGTGGACATGAATTATGATGTGTTTCATATGGGCCTAAAAGGCTAAATGTGCAAGACTTTTAAGTCAACATGTTATGTGCAAATGATGAGTGCACTTATATATGCAACTTTAAGTGTTTGTGAATGTTATATGTGTATGGGGTAGTTATGGGATAGTATAGCATCATGGTTAAATAGAATACTAAGTATTGACTTAAATATTATGATAGAGCTTAAGGAGTCTTAGAAGTCCAAAGGCTACATGAATTAAGAGCGAAGGAACCACAAGGTGAGTAAACACTATGTTCATGTTGCAAGTGTGAGTAGCATTATCTTATGTTACAAGTATGTGATATCATGCTATGTGTACCTTGATCTTCTTGAAACCCAAGTTATTTTCTATTTCAAATGAACTCAATGATCTCTATTTTAAGCTTAGGTTACCAAAGGACAATTGGTCTAAGAACTATTTTGTTTATCTAATGATAATTCTTTGTGATAATTACCTTAACTTATTTTCATTTTGGAACTACACTATTCTTACATCTTTTGTTCAAATAAATTAAACTAATATTACTATTGTGATATATGTTATTGTTACCTTAAGTGCTATTGATATATGTGAATACCATTAGCTCTAGCTATGGTACCTTTAACCTTTTATGCAGAAGTCCTCGTGCCGATATGGGTAATCATTTGAACCTATGCATATGGTCTTAATATGATGGATGGGGGTAGTGTATCCACCTCAGCTAGAAAGGAGCGGTTATAGTCATGGGGCTTGATCAGCTTCATGCTCTTTATGTGATAGGAGTTGGAATTTGGTTTAATGCCACCTCTCCTCTATGTGTTCAATTGATAGAGTAATAGCCTTCACTCTCAATGTGTTATAAGTGTGATTTCTGCAACTTGTTTAATTGAAAGCCTTCATAAATGTTAACTTGATTCATGAATTGTAAATCATGAACTATGTGTATAAGCTATGAGTTTCCTTTTCAAAGGACTATATGTTATTGTATGTGCTATATTATTTACTCATTGAGATCATCTATCTCACCCTTTTCCTTTTTCCTTGTGTGGTTCCAGGTGAGCAGTATGAGGGGGCAAGGTGATAGCTTAAGTATTCTACTCTGCCTGGGAAATTCCTTGTCTGAATTCTTTAATAATACTATAATATGAAAGATTATCGTCAGATGTTAGGCCTACTATGGGTGACCCAAATCCAAAGGGATTAGTATAGGATGAGTAGGGTGTTGAACTCTGGGGAACTTGGAAATTTCGTATTAATTGGATAGTTACTAGGATGGATAGGCAAGGATATTAAATAAGAGATTTAAAACTAACTATATGCTACTATACTAATATTATGATTAAGGATGTTGATTAGGTTTAATTACAAATCAGAATTGATTTTAATAAGATGTGTTATATGCATGCAATGATTGAGAGTATGGTCTATGATTCCTAAAAGCAACTCTCGTTGTCAATTAGAAGTGTTTGATCTAGAGTCTATAAGCATTCTCATGTCATCATAGAGATAGAGCAGAACCATAAACATTCATGCCAATATTATAATTCCCCTTAGAGTGGATTTGCTTGTCTCCAAGTGCTTATCCTATTCTCTAAGTAATTTTAATTGTTTCTCCATCAATTTATCCCAACTCTCGTTGTGAATAATTTGACTATCATGTTATACATGGTGATCAAGCACATACAACATTAATTAAGCACACAATTAAAACTAAATCATGCAAAGCATATAAGAAATAGAATGATTAAAACCAATACTTTATTGCAATTCAAAGAAACCAAACTAGTGTATATTCATAGTGTAAATGACAAAGTTTAGACAAGAAGATAAGATGAACATCAAGGAACAAAGATAAAAAAGGACAAGGGAAAGGAAACTTTGATGATATTTTCTTTAATCCTTGCTCCAGAAATTTACTTTGAAGAAGTGTTCTTGAATGCTTGCTTGAATGCCTTGGTGACTCTTTAATCTTGTTCTAACTTTTGAACACTTGAATTACACTTTTAATTACTAACTTAATATATGAATAATACTAATATCACATGTCTAAAATTCTATAAAACATTCTTATTTATAGTTTTATAGGTGTCCCAAATCATGTCCTTTGCAAAAAGGAGCCTTTTGTGAAGTGTTTTGATAAAAAGGCACCATAACTACTCGAGACAGGCTAGGATGAGTCGACACCATGTGGCTTCTGGCATGACTCGGCACCAAAGGACACGAGTCGACACCAAAGGACACGAGTCGACACCAAAGTCCTTTGTCACAACTCGGCACCAATGGGGCACGAGTCAGCACAAGCTTGTCTTGGCTAGTCCTTGCAAAACTTCTTCCCTTTCATGCATAGAACCCTTGATCCTTTGAGAGTTACCTAGATTACTTAAAGAACACTTAAAAACAAGATTAAAAGCACCACTTTAAAGATAAAATTCATGCATCAAAACACAAAATTAACTATTGATTGATTAGTTTAGGTATACATATTTGCATCATATCAAATTCCTTCATACTTAAACCTTGCTTGCCCTCAAGCAAGAACAAAGAAGGAAGAGACAAAGAAATTACTTAGTTTCTCCAAGATAACTACAAAAAAATCTTGATTAAACAATCTTAAAAATTTATTTAAGGAGTATACGGCTAATATTTTGATGATATAGTTCTTAGTGCCCAAAAATGATAAAGGATGATAAGTCTTATAGCATAAATTTTGAGCTTTGTCTAATTATCTCATCCCTATTGGTAACAAAGTTATTCAATTATTTAGTCAAGGACCTAATCATGCTTTTTTAGTCAAAGTATCCATGTATTAAGTCAAGAATTCAATAAATTCAAGTAGCCTTCTTTGGGTTAAGAGAAAGCACACGCAAGAATGCAATAAGTCTCATGGCATTTTTAGATACATAGTTTGCTTATTCTTCTTCTTTGCCTTTTTCTCTTTTTTTTTCTTTTTTTATTAAATAAGGTACATCTTTCGAACCGAATGTGACTAAGGAGCAAACTCATTCATGCACGACTTACTCAATGTACATATTAATAGGCGTAGCATACATATCTTTCGAATTGAATGCAACTAAGGAGCAAACTCATTTGCCCACAACTTACTCAATATGCATTTTGATTAGCAAACACATATAGTTCTTTTAGTATCCTCATCCATTATTGACTAATGCATAACTCGTATTATGGCTATAGTTTCCTTCAGGCAACTTAAATCATGCAAATTCAAAGACTTAACTTATATCAATTTCGACAATTAAGCAAAATTAGAAAATTGACTAGATAATTAGAAATCTTTAGAAGCAATAAGAGTGAGATAAAAAGACAAAATCTTAACAAATACTAGAAAAAGACTTAAGAATTTTACCAATTGGGCATTTATCAAGAATGATCATCAAATTAGTTAGAAAACATAATGAGAAATCTTAATCAAGATATAATAACATGGAGAAACTTCAAGTAAAAGGACAAAAATTCTTGATACAAATTGTAAAATACTAAACTAAACAAAACAACAATCATGCAAAATATATTAAAAATGCAAAAAATGAAAATCAAAACAAAATAAAACATAAAAGTAAATAGAAAGCTTTAAACTTCATCATTCAATCCCTCCCCCATACTTGAAATTCACATTGTCCCCAATGTGAAGAAAAGTGAAGATGATGGAGAAGGGAAGAAAACATACCTTATTGATCATCAGGTGGTGGTGGTGAAGGAATTTCATACTCGGAGTAGCTAAAGAACTTACGCAATTTATAGTCCATACTATATTGCGTGTGCTCCATCCTTTGGTTCCTAGCCTCCAAAGCGGTAAGTTGACATTGCATGCTCCTTTGGTTTGCCAAAATCTCCTCCAAAAGTTAGTGTTCACTGAGAGTAGAGCCACTTGCTTCTCCTTGCGTAGAGGATGAGGGGGTAATGCAAGTTGAACCGTTGATTGGGCTCTTGGTGGTGGTGGGTCTCTAAGCGGTGGAACATCATCATTGGAGTCTTCATCCGAATTATAAATAGGGTGACGTAACCCCTTCCAACAAGATCGTGTGTAAGCTATAACATGGTTAAAATCTCCATCCACAACCTCACCTCTTACAAAGGCTTGCTTTGTAAAATATGAGTATTTGACAACATAAGGAAAGTTTGAGCAATCAATATGAAATCCCTTAGCAATGCTTGTAACAATATGACCATGTGTTAATGGATGCTCCTTTTGTGTAACACATATGAGGAGTTGATTAAAAATCCAATATGTCCAACACACTTGCTTTGATTTATGAACACATCACATCAAAAACAGTTCTCGAATAGTTACTCTATTAGTTTCAGTTTTACCAAAAATAAAACATGCAATGACTTTATGCAACATCCAGAATTTCAAATCCTTGATGAACATTGCTTTCCCCTTTTTAGGTTCAAAAGGGGTTTCTATATTAGTTAAGAATGTCCAAAAGTCATTAACATTAAAATCATTAGTGACATCACAAACACCACTTCTTTTAAAACTAAAAACTTTTTGCATAAAATTGTAAGTTAATTTGTAAGGTTGGCCAAGCAATCTAAATTCCAGAATTTGAGAATTAGTATCATTGATGTCAAGTGTACTAAAAAAACTCATAAACAATATTGCCAGGAATGTTCTTGCATACTTACAAGCTTTTTCAAACCACAAGAGGTAAAAACTTGATTGAATACTTCCTCTATGCCAACATCACGAATTAAAGAGGGAGGAAAATACTTACAAGATACAATTTCTCTACGTTTGATTTTAGAGAACTTGGCTCCTTCTTCATGTGAGTAAATGGGAAAGGAGGACTCACACATTGATGCAAGGTCTTCTTCTTGTTGCTCTTCTTAAGGCCTTGAAGAAGTTGATCCTTTGGTCTTGCCCATAGTTAGAAAATAGTGAAGAAGAATAGAAAATTTCTGACAACTATGAGTGAATATAGTGTAGTGTAAATGATGAAATGGAGAAGATGATGTTTAAATAGAAGAAAGAATTATTTAAATATTAGGATTTGAGTTTTCAAAATCTAAAAAGAAAGGATAGGGGAGTGGTGTTGTAAGGTTAGGGTTTTATAGGTGTGTAAGAGTGTGATGTGAAAAGTCATGTATTTTGGGAAGAGGTGTGATTCTTTTTGGAAAAGAAACAACTTTTCATTGATTTTTTTTGGGAAAAGAGTGTTGAATAAGTTAGTTTTTGAGCAAAAATAAGAATAAAACAAATTACAATTGAATTGGAAATGAAAAGAAAAGAAAAATTGGTGTAGAAATTCAAATTTTTGGGTGTGTCAAATTCTGTCCATTGTACCGAGTCGGCACCATAGGGCACGACTCAGCACGGGTGCTTTCTATCACGAATCGTGTCCTATGGGCATGACTCGACACGAACTCAGTCTAAAAATTTTTTTTTTTTTTAAATATATCATGTGTATGTATTAAAATAAAATTAATATTAAACATCAAAACTTAAACATTAAATAAAATAAACATGAAATTTAAAATAAACAAACATAAAATTTTAAAATAAATATACTATGTAGTAAATAAACATACTATTAAGTAGAGAGGGTTACTGACCTTGATTATTCTAATGGTGCACCAACAAAGTAAGGTTTAAGACAATGGCCATTTACCTTAAAAGATTCACCTTTGTCATTAACAATCTCAATAGTTCCATATGGATGAACTTTAATAATTTTAAAAGGTCCAGACCATCTTGATTTTAGTTTTTTAGGAAATAGTCTTAACCTTGAATTATAGAGTAAAACAAGCTCACCTTCTTGGAAATCCCTATTGAGAATATTCTTATCATGCCATAACTTAGTACGATCTTTATATAACTTTGCATTTTCATATGCATTTAACCTTAGTTCTTCTAGTTCATTGAGTTGCAAAAGTATTTTCTTACCTACTTTATCCATATCAAAGTTCAAAGCCCTAATTGCCCAATATGCTTTATGTTCAAGTTTAACGAGCAAATGACAAGATTTAGCATAGATTAATTGATATGGGGTAAGGCCAATGGGAGTTTTAAAAGTAGTTCTATCTGCCCATAAGGCATCATCTAGCCTTAATGCCCAATCTTTCCTAAAAGACGAAATAGTATTCTTTAGAATCCACTTAATTTCCCTATTGCTTACCTCAACTTGTCCACTTGTTTGTGGATGGTAAGGAGTAGCTATTTTGTGAGTAACTCCATATTTTTTAAGTAGACTTTCTATGATATTATTATAGAAATGGGAACCTCCATCACTTATCAAAGCTCTTGGAGTACCAAACCTAGGAAAGATTACTTTTTTAAGCATTTTCTTGACTACCTTAGCATCATTAGTAATAGTAGGTATTGCTTCAACCCATTTAAACACATAGTCTACCATAACTAAGATGTAATTATAGCCTAAAGAACTAAGGAAAGGACCTATAAAGTCCATCCCCCATACATCAAAAAGTTCTACCTCAAGAATGCCATTTAAGGGCATCTCATTTCTCCTAGATATATTAGCCATTCTTTGACATCTATCACATGTAAGGACAAATTCTCTAGCATCTTTGAATAAAATAGGCCACCAAAAACCACATTGTAATATCTTAGAAGCCGTTTTTGTTGCACCAAAGTGTCCACCCACACTTAAGGAATGACAATGTTTTAAAACATCTTGAATCTCACCTTGAGGAATGCATATCCTTATTAGCCCATTTGCACATCTTTTATAAAGCAAAGGTTCTTCCCAATAATAAAATTTAGTATCATGCAAAAATTTCTTTCTTTGCCTATAATCTAAACCATAAGGAAGAATCCCACTAACAAGAAAGTTGGCAATGTTAGCATACCATGGAATTTCTTGTGGTACAACATTAAACAAATGCTCACCTTGAAAGGTCTTATTTATTAGTACTCCATCATCAAGCTTCCTCAAACCTTCTTGATCAAGTCTAGAGAGATGGTCCGCCACAAGGTTTTCACTCCCTTTCTTATCCCTTACTTCCCAATCAAACTCTTGGAGCATAAGAATCCACCTTAGTAGCCTAGGTTTAGCATCCTTTTTACTTAAGAGGTACTTTAGAGCAGCATGGTCAAAATATACAATTACCTTTTGACCTACCAAGTATGCTTTAAATTTATCAAATGCATAAACTATGGCTAGTAGTTCCTTCTCCGTAATTGTATAGTTGATTTGGGCATCAACAAGTAGCTTACTTGCATAGTAAATTACATAAGGCTTACCTTCCTTCCTTTGCCCAAGGACCACTCCAACTGCAAAATGACTAGCATCGCATATAATTTCAAAAGGTTGCTCCCAATTAGGTGGCTGTGGAATCGGTATGGATGTAAGAGCTTTCTTTAGGGTCTCAAAAGCTTCATGACATGCTTCATCGAACTCAAAAGTAGCTTCCTTGGCAAGCAAATTGCACAATGATTTGGCAATTTTGGAAAAATCCTTGATAAACCGTCTATAGAACCCGGCATGTCCTAAGAAACTCTGAATGTCCTTAACACATTTGGGCTATGGCAAATTTGTGATCACTTCAACCTTGGCTCTATCTACTTCAATACCAATTTTGGATACCATATGCCCTAGTACTATTCCTTCTTGTGCCATAAAATGACACTTTTCCCAATTAAGTACTAGTCCATGCTCCTTACACCTGTTAAGAACTTTAGAGAGATTTTCTAACAATTTTCAAAGTTAGTTCCATAAACACTAAAATCGTCCATAAAAACTTCAATGCAGTCATCTATCAAGTCACTAAAGATAGAAAACATGCATCTTTGAAACGTTGCAGGTGCATTGCATAAACCAAATGGCATGTGTCTAAATACAAAAGTTCCATAGGGACATGTAAAAGTGGTTTTTGATTGGTCTTTAGGGTAGATAGGTATTTGATAAAAACCACTAAGACCATCCAAATAACAAATATAAGAATAATTTGCTCATTTTTCTAATACTTGGTCAAGAAATGGAAGTGGAAATGATTTTTTTTAGTTGCTTTATTCAATTTTCTATAGTCTATACACATGCGCCATCCAGTGACAGTCCTAGTAGGGATTAAATCATTTGATTCATTTTTAATAACAGTCAAGCCACCCTTTTTAGGGACAACTTGAACAGGAGTTACCCACTTACTATCACTAATTGAGTATATGATGCCATTATCAAGTAATTTTGTGACCTCTTTTCTTACCACTTCTTTGAGAGTTGGATTAAGTCTCTTTTGACCTTCAATGGAAGGCTTAGCATTATCTTCTAAGATTATCCTGTGCATGCAAATATTAGGGCCAATACCTTTTAAATCATTCAAAGAGTAACCAATGGAACTTCTTTGTTTAAGCAACACATTGCATAAAAGATTGATATTTTCTAAAGACAATGATGAATTCACAATAAAAGGGAATTTAGATTCAGAATCAAGGAATGCATATTTTAAATTTGATGGCAAAGGCTTGAGTTCAAAACTTACTTCTTCTCTTGAAGAAGAATTTGGATCATTATTTCTTTCCAGAGGTTCAAATCTAGAAGGACGGGAAGAGTGATGATGTGAAGTAGTCTCTAAAAGATTTACCTCTTCTTCTTGGACTTGGTAAGGGGGAATAGGTTCTTGACTCATGCATTCATATTTGACCTCATTTGCACATTCATCAATTAAGTCTATAGAGTCAATCCTACTAACTCCTTCCATAGGTGAAGATTTCATCATCTTAAGAACATCAAATTCTATGCATTCATTGTTTACCTCAAATGTGATTTTACCTTTCTTCATGTCAATGATAGCACCTACCATTACTAAGAATAGTCTTCCAAACAAGATAGGAATTTCAAGGTCTTCCTCCATGTCTAGGACAACAAAATCTGCAGGAACTATAAATTTACCTACTTTTGTTGGCACATTCTTAAGAATGCTAATTGGATAGGTAATATTCTTGTTAGCCATTAAGAGACACATGTTAGTAGGCTTAAGTTCACCCAAATTAAGTTTTAAATAAATAGAATAAGGCATTAAACTTACACTAGCACCAATATCACATAAAGCTTTATCAAAATACTTTCCTCCAACCATGCATGGGACGGTGAAACATCCAGGATCTTTTTGCTTAGGAGGGACTTAGAAAACATGGCCTTAGATTCTTCTACTAAAGATACTATACCATAATCTTCCAGTTTGCTTTTATGAGAGACCATGTCTTTTAAAAATTTACCTCAAGCCGGCATATCCCTTATAGCATCTAAGAATGGAATAGTAATAGTAATATCTTTAAGATAGTTTAGGAATTTGCCAAATTGCTTATCTAGGTTCCTTCTTATGAACCTTTGAGGAAAGGGCAAGGTCTTAATATCTATTTTAGGATCATTAACCTTAGGTGGTATGATACTTTCATTTTTATTATTATCGTTAATCCCACTCCCTTGGTTACTTTCTAAGTTTACTTCGTCATCACCTACTATGTCATTTTTATTCTCATTAGCAGTATTTTCAACCATCTTACCACTTCTTAGAGTAATTGCTTGGCAATTATCTCTTTGAACAAATTCTGGTTGACTAGGTAACTTACCTACAGGTTTAGGGTTAGAGGAAGAAGCTTATTGGGCAATTTGAGTTTCTAAAATTCTATTATGAGTAGCAAGTTGATCAATTTTGGAATTAAGTTGTTTAAATTACTCCTCGCTTTGTTTATTAATGGATATTTGTGTTCCTACAAACTGCTTTAGAAGGGTCTCTAAAGTAGATTTAGGTGGTGTAGGAGTACAGGGTTGCTTCATGGGAAAACCTAGTGGGTTATTTAGTTTGAGATTTTGGTTAATCGGTGGGCTTAATTGGGAGGATGGATTAGACTAAGAAAAACTAGGATGGTTCTTCCATTGATGGTTGTATGTGGTTGAGTTCATACCTATTCTTTGGTTATACCCCCTTTGGACATAATTTACCTCCTCATTTGAACTACATTAGGAATAAGGATGAGGACCTCCACATAGTTTACAAACAACATCAGTATTTTTAATAGAATTAATTTGAGTTTTACTTACCATTTTGGTGAGTGCATCTACCTTTGCTGTTAGCAGGTTAATAGTGTCAAGTTCCAAGATCCCTTTTGCTTTTACCATAGTTGTCTCATCTCCCATGTATCCTTGGGATGCAAGTTCTTCAAGTAAAGTGACAGCCTCTCTTGCTGTCTTATCCATCCATTTACCTCCAGATGCAGCATTGACTATGTTGTGATTCTCATTTTTCAATCCATTATAAAAAATTTGAGGAATCATCCAATCGGCCAATCCATGATGTGGGCATTGCCTTTGGAGTTCCTTAAATTTTTCCCAAGAAGTATAAATTGTTTCATTTGGATTTTGCTTGAAGGTGGTGATCTCATTACAGAATTTTGCAATCTTTTGTAGAGGGAAGTACTTTTGAAGGAATGCTTGCTTCAATTGATCCCAAATGGTAATTGATTCACTTGGTAAACTTGCCAACCATATTTGAACTTTTTCTTTGATTGAAAATGGGAAGAGCCTTAATCGAATTGCATCATCCAATACTCCATTTATTTTAAATGTTGCACATACATTCAAGAATGTCAAGATGTGTGCATATGGATCCTCCCCTTGAAAACCATCAAACTGATTATTTTGCACCATTTGAATGATGCTAGGTTTGATTTCAAAGTTGTTGTTTGCAATTGAAGGAGCCATTATTCCCCCCATACAATGTGTGATGTTAGGCATGGCAATGTTGCCTAACGTTCGTCTTTCTCCAGCCATTAAGTTGTGTTGATCTTCTTCTCTTTGTCTTTGGTTCCTACGCAAAGCATAAAAAGTTTGATCAATTTCAGGATCAAATAAAAGATTGTTACAGCTTCTACTTTGTCACATGTTCAACTAGAATTAAAACAAAAAATAAAAATTATAAAAAAAAACAAAAATAGAAAACAACTTTTCACTATCCTAAATTAATAAAAATTACAAGTTTCCCCACAACGGCGCAAAAAATTTGTTAGGCCTACTATGGGTGACCCAAATCCAAAGGGATTAGTATAGGATGAGTAGGGTGTCGAACTCTAGGGAACTTGGAAATTTCATATTAATTGGATAGTTACTAGGATGGATAGGCAAGGATATTAAATAAGAGATTTAAAACTAACTATATGCTACTATACTAATATTATGATTAAGGATGTTGATTAGGTTTAATTACAAATCAGAATTGATTTTAATAAGATGTGTTATATGTATGCAATGATTGAGAGTATGGTCTATAATTCCTAAAAGCAACTCTCATTATCAATTAGAAGTGTTTGATCTAGAGTCTATAAGCATTCTCATGTCATCATAGAGATAGAGCAGAACCATAAACATTCATGCCAATATTATAATTCCCCTTAGAGTGGATTTGCTTATCTCTAAGTGCTTATCCTATTCTCTAAGTAATTTTAATTGTTTCTCCATCAATTTATCCCAACTCTCATTGTGAATAATTTGACTATCATGTTATACATGGTGATCAAGCACATACAACATTAATTAAGCACACAGTTAAAACTAAATCATGCAAAGCATATAAGAAATAAAATGATTAAAACCAATAATTTATTGCAATTCAAAGAAACCAAACTAGTGTATATTCATAGTGTAAATGACAAAGTTTAGAAAGAAGATAAGATGAACATCAAGGAACAAAGATAAAAAAGGACAAGGGAAAGGAAACTTTGATGATATTTTCTTCAATCCTTGCTCCAGAAATTTACTTCGGAGAAGTGTCCTTGAATGCTTGCTTGAATGCCTTGGTGACTCTTCAATCTTGTTCTAACTTTTGAACACTTGAATTACACTTTTAATTACTAACTTAATATATGAATAATACTAATATCACATGTCTAAAATTCTATAAAACATTCTTATTTATAGTTTTCTAAGTGTTCCAAATCATGTCCTTTGCAAAAGGGAGCCTTTTGTGAAGTGTTTTGATGAAAAGGCACCATAACTACTCGAGACAAGCTAGGATGAGTCGGCACCATGTGGCTTCTGGCATGACTCAGCACCAAAGGGCACGAGTCAACACCAAAGTCCTCTGTCATGACTCGGCAACAATGGGGCACGAGTCGACACAAGTTTGTCTTGGCTAGTCCTTGCAAAACTTCTTCCCTTTCATGCATAGAACCCTTGATCCTTTGAGGGTTACCTAGATTACTTAAAGAGCACTTAAAAACAAGATTAAAAGCACCACTTTAAAGATAAAATTCATGCATCAAAACACAAAATTAACTATTAACTGATTAGTTTAGGTATACATATTTGCATCATATCATTAGACCCTCCCAGAATAATTATTTTGATGTTTATTTGAAATGTTTTTTTAAGATTTCAACTAGATTATAAATATTATTTTCTTGTGGATTTTATGTGAAGTATCTGATTATTGTCTTCCGTAACTAAAAGTTTTCACATAAATGTTTTAAATGAGTTATTGTATAAGGTTCGGTATGATCCTAGGCATGAATTATGTATGTGTAGATGGGTTCTACAAGAATGGTTGACCTTATGTCTCCCTATGTTCTAAGATCATCATATCTCTAAAATTGGGATGTGACATAATTTTAGTCATAAATAAAAAAAAAAAAAAGAGAAGGAAAAGAAAATACTCATATAGGATAAGTTCAAGCCACCTACTCTCAAGTTGGCTATTTAGTTTAGGTACATAAAAAAGAAAAATTTAGAAGGCACTAAAGAGGATTATTGCAATGGGAGAAGAAGGAGAGGAAGAAAGAAGGCTAAGCTTGAGGTAAGTTTAAGAATTAAACTTATTAGTTTCATACTTTTACTTAAATATGTTATGTTTTCTTTGGAAAATTCTATCTCTCGCTTGATTTATGGATTTGGTTTAAAGAAGTAATGAAGGAGAGATGGTTGTTTGAGGTAAGGATGGAATAAAGGAGTAGAACTAAGGGTGTTTAGGTAAGGGGGATTAGAGTAAAAGTGATGGGAACAAGGGGTAGTGAAAAAAAAAAAAAAAACTATGGTCTAGTTTAGTGAGGAGTTGACTACTGGAATTTGAGGCTCCAAGTCAAGGACCTTGAATTTCAAATTTAGCCTTGGGCAAAACTAGAAAGTTGTAGATAAGAATGTAAGAATGTAGTAAAAGGGCTTCAGGAGATTCTAAGTAATTTGAGAGTAATGGAATCTAAATTGGAGCTATCTCTGTATGCATAATTAATGGGGGCATATAAATTGAGTGGCTGTGTGAAGGGTTTTAGAGACAGAATTTAACCAAACTCCAAATTATATAAATGGTCTTTAACATGTTTTGTTTTACATGATAGTAGGATTGAGGCATAAGACTTAAGAATTATGAGTTGTGATGGCAAAATTACAACCAATTTAGTCTATCTAGGATAGTAATGTAGATTAGGATTAGAAATTCCACCAAATTTTATATGAAGCACAAAATTGGCTAAAATTTTAATATGTCCAATTCTTCAAGAATCAATGCAATTGAAGTTTTGTAGCTTAAGTTGTGGCAGGAACAATATGGCTAGGTCAGTAGGTGTACCATAGGCACAAATTAGGAGCTTAATATTTGGTATTGCTATTGTTGTGTTCAACTTAATATATATGTATATTGGCATGTAGAACAACATGAGGAGTCTAAAGGAAAATCAAGAGCAAGAAGGGGAGGAAGAAGAACAACAAGAACTTTATTATTGCCCTTATTAATTAAGTTGAAGGAGTTAAGGTCAGTGTATTCTATATTGTTATGTTCTGCAACCTACTTTCCTTTCCTAATAAGTTTAAGTCTTGTACATTCCTTAAAAACCTTAAAATACTACTTACATAGAATCTCATTTGAGTGATTTCCATTACTCATTTGCAATTGAACTTTACTCATTCACATTTCATTAATAGACTTGTTCAATAATTCTGATTTGATAACCATTTTGTGAATTTCAATTTCGTTACTTGAAATTCATTGGAAATGATATAAATGTTGCCGCTAAATATTAATTGACCAAAGAGGTTGGTACCAAAAATGGTACAAATTAATAACTTTGAAAGGTAGAAATCCTCTTATTTGGTGTTGGGAACACTAGGCTATGTACACTGCATTGACTCCAACCGGGAGGAGGTATTATCCTGGTCGCACAGCCTAGCCTGCTGGGTGTAAGCAGTGTGATATTGCTCTACAAAAGAGCCTCTATCACAAGTATAATATGATAAAGAGTAAAACTACTCTTATTATTATTAGACCAGATTTCTGCTAGTCTAATGATACTATTCCATTGATTATTTATATTATCTTAATATTCATTCCTTAATTACTCATTCTGACATTGCTATTTGAATTTCTTTTCTTGATGTTTATTCATGATATATACTTATGTACCACCCTTGCAAAACCTTATTGAACTCTATGCTGCAAGTATGGTAATATAATATATACTCACTGAGTTTACTCACCCCTATTCCCTATATTTTTTTCAGGAATTTAGCACTTATTTAGAAGCTCAAGTCTTATCCTCACTTGATGCTTACAAGAAATGATGGATATAAATTTTTACTTAAAATAATGTAAATAAATGTACATATTTTTTATATGTAAATAGGCAGTTTAAAGAAAATTTTAGCTGCTCCATGGTATTTAAATTGTTAAAGTAATGGTGTATAATAAATGTATGTGTATATATATATATATCTATGTATGATAGATTAATTAAATTAAGTAACAAAATAGTAAATGACTTAATTTATAAAATAGATTGAGTTAAATTAATGGATAATTGGAGAATATAATAATGTATATTGTGAAGTTGAGGGTATAAGAATGATATTTTGGAAGTGTAATATTATTGTTTGCTAGTTTTGCATTTTGGGGTTATACTAAGATGTAGTTGATATACTATCAAATTTTCACTAGAGGATAGGTTAACAGGTTTTACAAGTTTTTGGTGCCCTTTGGATTACCTATACTTTAGGACTATTGCACCCTGAAATCTGGATGTGACGCAATACCTCTATTATGGAATCAAACTAATTGGTTCTTATTAGAGTACCAAATTCTAACCTGAACCTGTCCTCTCAAACTCAATTTTTAACTTGCCTAAATTTGTGTGGAACTTGAAATTATGTTATTCCAAATATCAAGAACTCACAAGTTGACCTATTTGACACACTAATCAACTTATATGTAATCTTTTTGACTCAATCCAAAATATGACCCATTCGATTCGAAATAAAATATAAAAATTGATAAATTTCAAAATATTATTTTCCAATAAAAAGAAAATATTATGATACTAAGAAAAATTAAACTCTTTAATTTATTATCTCTGACAGAATTTCAACTAACAACCTTCTAAAAAATATTACTAATTTTATCATATAAATAAATTTAAGGATCATATTATCTTATTTATTTTTATATATTTATAAGATAGATAGAATGAAAACCAAATCTTTATGTTGTAATACTAGCAAAAAAAAAAGTACTTTTGAATTGATCTCATTCTTTACTTTAATAATTTTGTTTTTTTTTTTTTTTTTCTGTTGAGCAACAATTTATATATATATATATATATATATATATATATATATATATATATATATATATGGATGGCAACAAAATGATATTTCTATTTACATATGAAAACCATTAGTTCAAAATATATGGGGAAAGAATTGGAGTGAATATATGGCCAAATTAGTAATTGTTTATCAACAGAATAGTTTACCTACTGACAATTTCTGTTGGTAAAGAATCCAAAAGTCTAGCTTAAAAATTTAGCGTGCATTAAAAGAATTGCTGGCATAATTACCAATGGAATGACACATGGCAATTTGGAATTTGTCGATAATTGGTCAGTAAATTAAAAAAAATACGAAAAGTTAAATTGATTTTCCAATGGATTCTAAGTTGCCACTTCACATTCTATCGATAATTCCATCGGTAAAATAGAATGTATATGGATAAAGTTTTACCAATTCAACCTCCAAAGTTATCAAAATTTATAGACAAACTCATAGTTTCTACAGAACCAACATTCCAAGGTGCATGACAATCTATCTTTCACTAGGTCATTCAAATTGCCTAGTTCATCCTATAATCATTCTTAACACCCTTCAGCCATTTAATTTTGAAATCACTAATTAACCTATATACATACCTCAAGAGTTCAATCTATATATCTTGCATCATTTTAAGCACATTTATACCATAAATTCTCATTTCTCATATCCATATGAACTTGATCACATTCATATCACATATAACACCTAACTCATGATTTCCTTAGGTACTTGTGTATCTCATTTAGGGTTGGGGTACTTATATTCTCCTCTCTTATAGAAATTCTTTCTTTAATTTCAAAGACAACTAACTCATCGAAGTCAAACTAATTAAGGTTATAAACATTACGTCATTTGTCATTCTTCTTTACTATCAATTTCTTTGATGCTCATATACAAATCATACTATTAGCAATAATTAATTCTTCAAACCATCAATATTTTACTCATTTTAACGTACCCAATTAATTATGATTATCACCTCTTAATACCTAAAATACTTCATAATCAATTACTTAATCTACCACCATTGCTACCTCTAACATTAAACTATGTCTTTCTCTTTCTCATCATATACAATTCTCTATTAATATTCCTTATGCCTTCAAATTTACTACAATTTCTTAGTATCACTTATCAAGGCATCACGCTTCCTAATCATCCATTAAATGTCAACATCTCATTACATATTACACATTACAAGTTCCATTTATTAACTCCTATTACATTGATACATATGCTTTATTCACTATTCATTGCATTATTTCTTTCCTTTAATCAATTTTCACTTCTTATATTCTATAAATGACTATCTCTAACTATGCATCTCTTATGCATATCATATAATGAATTATAGCTCTTAAATACACATTTACTATTCTCCTCAAAATAACTTTAATAAAATCTCTACAATTCACATTATTGTTACATAACTATTGTCTCTTATTCTCATGTCACTTGGTTACTTTAATTATATGCTAGTTACTGTCACCATCTCCAATTATTCTTATTTATAGCTTTCACATTCTATACTCATAATCACTTTTTTTTATTATCTTATATCATTTCTAATACCAATTATATCAATATGCCATTATACCATTCCTCATATATCAATTATCATAACACAAAGCATATCATTTTATACATCTAAACATATCACGTTACATGCTCTATGCCATTCACATGTCACATAGCATATATTAAATCACCTTTATATCATTCACATGATTCAAATTAAGCTAATAACTATTCTACACTTACTACACAACTATACACATTAGCTAATCACATAACATTCTTATGCTCAATGTGTGTTACAATTATTCTATGACTCATATAACCTTATATAGTCTATTTTAGACCATTACTTATACTTTGGCTTTGATACTAACTTTGTCACAATCCAATTTTTGAGCCACGGTGAACCTAAGTCATAGGTAAACCTAAGGCCACTGAAAACCCGTAAAACCCATGCATGCTATTGGTCTTTGATGGTGTAATGCATCTATTCACTGAAAACCATAGAAACCATGCATGTTATTCATCTTTAATGGTGTAATGCATCTATTCTGTCACATTCCACTTTTGGGATATGACAGTTGACCGCGATTTTATGCAATACAACCGTAAGTGCATGGGTCGCTCAAGTAATAAAGTAGTGAGTGAAAGTATCATTCCATAGGGGACAAGGACAATTACTAGCTCAAACTTTAATTATTGTTTAGCAGATTAATGGTTTGGTTTATTGCTGAAATTAAAATGACTAAGTGGATTAAAAGATTAAACTAAGGAACGGCCAATAAATTGCAAATAAAATTGATGATGAAGACCTACCCAGATATTGAATCCCCCTAGCAATCAATTGTATTTCAAGACAGGTGAACAATTAAATCAATTTATCAAGTTAATTTGGTATTCCACACATTTAGATTAAAACTTCTCTCGAATGACTTAACCTCTAATCACTAGTTAGAATGCAAGGAATCTCTTCTCAAGCATAATCAAATAGCTCATGCATTAAGACCAAGGAATCAAACCAAAGGATTTTGTAAGTCTATCTCTAGAACCCCAAGCAATCCTCAACCCCTATGATTATTCTATTCAAATCAAGCTTTCTCAAGACATGAATCTGAAAAATGACAACCAACTAATAAGCATGCGATTATCACTTGGAATTAAACAATCAAGATTCATAAAGGTAAATCAACTTAATCAAATGATTTAATTGAAATCAAAACCAATCAATCCATACAAACATGCTAGGGTTCATCTATATCTAGGTAGAAGATAAGTTTAGCTCATGTTCAAAGAAAGAATACAAAAAGAAAAGAAAAACAGAAAAAAAATCAAACAACTCATGACGAATGATTTGATATTCTCCACTTTAATCTTCAATTCTTGGTTCAAAACTTGTGGATCTATGTTCTTCACCTTCAATCCCAGTTGCAAACTCTGGGTTTTACTCAAAGAAGTTGGCCCTCTGTCTCCAAAGTTTGATCCCCCCTTTTTAGCTAAAACAGAGCTTTTATACTGCTGAAATTTTTCCATGTTATGCCCCAACTCACTCCCGTAATCTTGGGCATGAGATCGATCATTAACGTACGAAGCCTGCATTTCTTTACCTAACTTTGAAACATAAGCCTCTCGTGTCTTACGCCCATGGTCACGCCCCTAATATTGGGCATGACACCTCACTGCCAATCTCCCAAATTCTCTCCTGACTCACGCCCAAATGTTACGGCCGTAATTACGGGTGTGAGCTGGGTGGCTTAGCTCTTTTTCCATAAAAAACCTCCATTTTTGCACTACTTCCTTGTGCGCTCCTTCCATTTCTTCCTGGCCAGTCCCACTATAGAAAAAGATCTGAAAAATAATCTTCAACGCACAAATTAAACTTAATTTCAACCTTAAATCATGATAATGTAGGGGTTAGGATATAGACATATGTTCAATTATCAAACTCCCCCACACTTGAGTGTTTGCTTGTCCTCAAGCAAATTGAATAAAGATAACTATCAGAAATGAGCTTTCCCTCTCTAAGCAACTAATGGCACTTCAAGCATCCTGGCAACAACTTCTAATCCAAAAGGTTCAAAATCTTTAGCCATAATTCATACTTCAAACAGGTTAGCACAATGAGGAATTTTCATAATCAGAGCTACAAACCTCAAAATCTAAAAACCGCAGTTAAAAATGTGAGCACAATATTCCACTGATAAAAGGTTCAACACAAAGCCAATCTCAGAAAGATTTTTCCCCTAGGTGAATGACTGCTCCCTTCACTTATCATCTCTTCATATATATTTTATTTTATTTTATTTTATTTTATTTTATTTTATTTTATTTTATTTTATTTTATTTTATTTTATTATTATTATTATTTTTTTTTTTAAATCACAGGAGCCCGACTTGTTTGATTAGTTATACTAGTCTTTTGACGCGAAAGTTCACATTTGTGATGCCAACTCCCAGTTACTCAACTAGGATCACCAATTCAAATGGCTACTAGCTCTATTCATACTCTCAATGAGAATAGTGGAATAGGTTTTCCTTTTCAAAGATCCTATGCAACAGAAATTTTTTTTTTTTTTTTTATATCGAGATGCAGTCACCCAAACCTAGAGTATTTATAATTGAACTAGCTTCGATTAAACTTACCATGAAATATTTTATGCTCACAAATGTAACTAAGGATTCAAGTTTTAGGATTTTTTTTTTTTTACCCTATGTCAATCTACCTCCTCATCCAACTACCAAGTTCAACGTTCAAAAGGTGACTAATTACTTTAAACCCCAAATCAACAAGTCGTTGCCAGTTAACAATCCGCACTTCATTACCACGAGAAGAAAAAAAAACTTCATGACTAACCATTATTAGAATTCAATCTACTTGGACAACTCAAACCTGGCCTCCAAAACTAATCAATTTAACAGCCCTCCCCCATACTTAGATAATACATTGTCCCCAATGTATGTGTATTACTACCAAAAATGAAAAGAACAAGAAAGAGATAGAAAAACTGCCCTGACGATTCTGAATGGAAAAGATAGATTTGTGTCCGTGTCAGTATCCAAGCCATGTCAGAATAGAGCTACAGACCTTTAAAAGTAAACACCATCAAAGAAAAAAAAACATGTGACAATACCAGTTGTCCACAATCATTCCCAAAATAAACAACCAAATAAAGAAATATGAAGCATCCTAAATATCACGCATACAGTCATCCAAGATATAATGAATAATAGATAATGACTAAAAAGAAATAAAAATAAACACAACTCAAAAGAAAAGATAAATGGAGCTAGTCTTCCATGCCATCACCCCCATCCTGCTCCTCATCATCGAAAATGTGCACTGGTGATGGTGGGGAAAGTGGTTTGGCCGTACTAGGCCTAAAATTCTGTCTCCCAAAACTCCATCATGGAACGTTGCATCCATTGCCGCTGCTGTGCCTCATGCTCAGAAAATTGCATTAACTCCCGCTGCATATTATGGAGATGTTGCTGCTGAAGGTTAATTCGACTCAGAGAGCTCTCCAATCGGCACATCTATTGCTCCAGGTCAGTCATTTTTCATCCCTCCTCTTCTTCCTCACCTACATGGTGCCTCTAGTCCTGGAAACCCACAAACTGCTATTGTGGATCAAATGTGATGGTCAAAGGTCCTGCGGCAGTGGTAGAGGGACCTGCTGCAGTGTCGGGAATATCATCCTCAGGTGGTGGAATGTCTTCTGGGTCTACCTGGGTTGCCATAAATGCCTTCTTGGGATCCAGTCTGATCAAAGTGTCCATGCCCAGGCGCCTAGGCAGCCCATCCAAAGTCATGGCAGGAATGCCTGCAAAAACTCCCAACCCCTCTGCCAGTTTGGTGATATACATCCCACCAAAAAGTGCCCCCTTCTTGTCTCTCTTGGACTGCTCATGAAGGAAATAAATGAGGCATACTGCAAGGTTGCACCTTCAATTATGGTGCATGCACATGAGGTAGAACAGATCCTGCTTGGTGACATGCCCTGTACTGTCCCGGCGTGCAGAGATGGTACTGGTGAGTAAGTGGTGGACCACTCACAGAGGAAAAGACTGGAAATTTGAGGCCTTAGATATGCCTACCCGATAGTCTCCTACTGTAGGGGCAAGCTCATTCTAAATCTGATCTCGCTCAGCGAAACTATTAAAATCCACAATGGACCCAATGTAGTCTGTAGAGTTCAACTGCTCTTCAGTGTACAATCCCATACGCAAGGCAAACTCATTAATACTCCCTTGTTCCTAACCGAAATTTGATCCTTGGCTTGTTAACTCTAGTGGATTTCTTGTCAAATTGGAGTGTGCAAAGGAACTCCAATGTAATCTCCCTATAGGCCAGCTCATTAATAGCAAATAAATTCTTCCAACCCGGTTGGTCCACCATGCGTCTGATCTCTGCAGCCAGTCCAACATTTTCCATTGCTTCCTAATCCAGAACTCGAGGAGGCTCAAAATCCTTGTTTGCTAACTGTTCAAAATGGCCCCTCGCTTCCTTGTCAGTCAGCCGGATGCTAGGATGGTCTGCCATGAATCAGATATCGGGCACCGCAGCAGGCTGTGAACTACTCGCGCCCCTGATCCTCTTGGTAGGCAGGACAAAAGACGGTTGCTTTCGGGGCGACATTCCTCTTAGATGAGTATGGAAGTGAGAACAACAAGTAAACCACTGATCTAGGCCTGGGCCCCTTGCTTAGCCTCGATAAGTCGAGAGAAAAGAGAAGAAAATGCAGAGAAAAGCAAAGAAAATGAAAGAGAAAACGAAAGAATGAGAAACAAAAAATTGATCGCAGCTTTTATAAAAGGCGTGTCATGCCCTTTCTTACACCCGTAATCTTAGGCATAAGCACGATTTTACGCACGTAGCTCACACGCCTTTAAGGCCGTCCTTACTTGGCCTTGCTTACGGCCTGATATACGCCCGTGTGTCTGGGCGTGTACCACTACTGTGTCTTGCCCAAAAATGGGCACTTAGCTGATGCCCTGACATACGCCCATTTGTCTGGGCGTGTAGGGCTACTGTGTCGTGGTCTTAAAAGACCCTTGGTATACGCCCCACCTCACGCCCGTAAGTTTGGGCGTGTGAGGCTACTGTGTCTCCCTTTCAATTGTCACTTTACTCACGCCCCATACATACGACCGTGAGTCATAGCGTGAGCCTTGAAAAAGTAGTAAATGACTTGCTTCTCTGATTTCCTGTACCAAACACATACCAACAGTGCATTATCCTCAATTATGGTTGCCAAGAAAAATGCGCAATTGGAGTGGTGCCAATAAATGAATGCAATGAACATAGGGGAAATGGTTGCATTAACATAACTGCATTGAAAACATAAAACATAAAGGGTAACTAAGTGCTTGCTCAAGAGGAGCAAGTAAAATAGATGCCTAGTCTAGAGTTACAATTATTTAGTAAAAAGTTCTCATATGCAATCTAAACTAGGCTCATTTAGTGTTTTCACTTTTCCTTCCTTGGCCTTCCCCTTCCCCTCTTTTCTTTTGGAGGGTCATTCTGTTCTTCTTTTTCTGATTTCCCCTCATCCTCATCATTAGTAATATACATAAGTTCAATCTCTTTGGGGGTAGCTTCCACTTGTTTTGCCTCTTTCTCCATTTCAACAATCTCTTCTAAGGAGAAAGTGTATTCATTAGGAGCGGGATAAGCCCGAGCATGAGCATAAAATGCAGTCACTTGCTCGGGAGTCATATCCGTAGAAGAAGCCTTCTGTTTGCCCTTGGACAAGGAAGGACCCGCTTCATACAGACCCTTAGAATTTCCAGCACTCATGATTGCACTAACTGGCCCAAAATGTTAAGCAAAGATTTCAATTTCAAGAATGAGCTATCCTTTCTACCATTTCTCTTAAAGACACACAATGCATGGCACTTGCATGATAATTGGGGAGGTGGCTCATGTGTGTGCTAAGTGAATGACTTCTCATAATGATATCTTGACAGCCTTATGCATTACATGTGGCTATCTACCTACCAACACATATTCCATGCATGAAAATTTAGTGTGTGCATCCACTCAACATACGCATTTCTTTCTCTCTTTCTCTCTTTTTTTTTTTTTTTTTAGAAACAATAACTAAAAGAACACAATTTAATCAAAATCAACAAAAAAATAAATGGTGGGTTGCCTCCCACCCAGCGCTTCTTTAACGTCGTCTTAGCTGGACGTTTAGGATGATTTCTCATCCCGAATCCTGGAGGTGGAGAACCTCTCTAGTCTATTCCATCTTACCATCAAAATATAGCTTGAGCCCGTGCCCATTGACCTTAAAGTCTCCCTTCTCAGGTGAGCCAATTCAACAGTTCCATAGGGAAATACCCCTTTCACAATAAAAGGACCAGACCACCGAGATTTCAACTTACCTGGAAAAAGTTGAAGTTTAGAATTGTAGAGAAGCACCTGATCTCCTACTTGAAATTCCTTCCTTTGCTTGATCCGGGCATCATGCCATCTTTTAGTTCTTTCCTTATACATCCTGGCATTGTCATATGCCTGCAGTCTCCATTCATCCAGCTCATTCACCTGCAATTGCCTTTTCTCACCTGCACTAGCTAGATCAAGATTAATCTGTTTAATAGCCCAAAATGCATTATGTTCAATTTCTACAGGCAAACGACAAGCCTTTCCATACACTAGCCTATATGGTGTAGTTCCCAAGGGAGTTTTGAAAGCTGTCCTAAAAGCCCATAGAGCATCATTTAACTTCTCAGACCACTCCTTCCTAGATCGCTCTACAGTCTTCTCAAGTATTCTTTTAATCTCCCTATTTGTATTCTCGACTTGGCCACTAGTCTGGGGATGATATGGGGTAGCTAACTTGTGTGTAACACCTAGCCTTTTGAATACTTTCTCAAGCTGAGCGTTACAGAAATGGGTTCCCCTATCACTTATAATGGCCTTTGGTATACCAAATCGAGAAAATAATATTTTTAGAAACTTTACTACCATCCTAGCATCATTTCTGGCCAAGGCCTGAGCCTCAGGCCATTTCGACACATAATCAATAGCCACCAAAATATATGTGTTGCCAAAAGAATTTGGAAACGGTCCCATGAAATCAATGCCCCAGACATCAAATATCTCACAAACTAAAATACCATTTTGAGGCATCTCATCCCGCGACGAAATATTTCCAGTTCTTTGGCAACGATCACAATGTTGTACAAACTCATAAAAACCTTTAAACAAAGTGGGCCAATAAAATCCTGATTCTAAAACTTTTTGAGCAGTTCTACTAGGCCCCATATGACCACCAGCTGGTCCGGCGTGGCAATGGTTGATAATATTCACAGTTTCAGGCCAAGCCACGCAACGCCAGATCATCCGATCAGCACACAATTTAAATAGATAGGGATCCTCCCAGAAGTAGTATTTCAAATCGGAAAAGAATTTCTTCTTTTGTTGATAAGTTAACTCTTTTGGGAGTTCCCTCACAGCCAGATAATTCACAAAATCCGCAAACCAAGGCAATTTAGAGTTAGAAGCACTTACCATACCTACCAGTTCGTACAGTTGTTCATCGGGGAAGTGGTCATCAATGTCTCCTTCTTCGAGTGCTTCCATGTTTGGATTCTCCAGCCTTGAGAGGTGGTCAGTTGCAAGATTCTCAGCTCCCCTCTTATCTTGTATCTCCAAATCAAACTCTTGTAGCAGTAACACCCACCGGATTAATCTTGGCTTTGCATCATTTTTGGCAAAGAGATACCGCAAAGCCGAATGGTCTGTATAAACTATCACCTTTAACAAGATCAAATAGGAGCGAAACTTGTCAAAGGCGAACACAACAGCCAACAGTTCTTTCTCAGTGGTGGTGTAGTTAGCTTGGGCCCCATTCAGTGTCTTGCTTGCATAGTAAATGGGCTGAAAATGCTTCTCCCTTCTCTGGCCCAAAACTGCCCCAACTGCTACATCACTTGCATCACACATCAGCTCAAAAGGTAGGTTCCAATCAGGAGCTACCATTATGGGTGCATCAACCAGTTTAGCCTTCAAGGTGTTGAAAGCTTGTAAACATTCGCCATCAAAGTTGAATTCCACATATTTCTCAAGTAACTTGGTCAGGGGCTGAGCAATCTTGGAAAAATCCTTGATAAATCTCTTGTAGAAGCCCGCATGCCCCAAGAAACTTCTAATAGCTTTGACAGATGTGGGAGGGGGTAACTTTTTAATGGTTTCTATTTTGGCTCGGTCTACCTCAATACCCTTACTTGAAATTTTGTGTCCCAAGACTATTCCTTCTTGGACCATGAAGTGACACTTCTCCCAATTCAGCACCAAGTTAGTCTCTTCGCATCTCATCAATACTCTTTCCAAGTTTGCCAAGCATTTCCCAAAAGAATCACCATGGACTGAAAAATCATCCATGAAAACTTCCATGATATCCTCCACTAGCTCATCAAATATCGCCATCATACACCTCTGGAAGGTTGCAGGTGCATTACACAGTCCGAATGGCATTCTTTTGTAGGCAAAAGTTCCATATGGGCAAGTGAAGGTCATTTTCTCTTGGTCTTCAGGTGCTATAGGTATCTGAAAGTAACTTGACATACCATCTAGGAAGCAGTAATACGCATGCCCAGCTAACCTTTCCAACATCTGGTCAATGAAGGGCAAGGGAAAATGATCTTTCCTTGTTGCATCATTCAACTTTCTGTAGTCAATGCAAACCCTCCAGCCTGTGACTGTTCTCATTGGAATTAGCTCATTCTTCTCATTAGGAACCACAGTCATTCCTCCTTTCTTTGGTACCACCTGAACAGGGCTCACCCTTGAACTGTCTGAGATAGGGTAGATGATCCCAGTATCAAGTAACTTGATGACTTCAGCTTTCACAACCTCCTTCATTTTGGGATTCAATCTTCTTTGAGGCTGGACAACTGGCTTGAATTCATCCTCCATTAGAATCTTATGGGTACAAAAAGATGGACTGATGCCCTTGATATCTGCAACTTTCCATGCTAGAGCTCTCTTGTGTTTTCCCAAGACCTCCAATAACCTTGCTTTTTGTTCTTCAGAGAGGCTAGCATTTACAATCACAGGCAGCTTGGCATTCTCCACCAGAAAAGCATACTCCAAATGAGAAGGGAGTTGCTTGAGCTCCAAAGTTGGCGGATCAACAATAGATGGCATCATCTTCTCTTCCTTAGGCATCTCAAAGGATTCAAATGCCTCCTTTTTCTAAGTCTTGCCTGACTCCATGTATGCCAACTACTCCCTTACTTCCTGGGTCTCTACCTGATCCTGCACCAAACACAACTCAAGGGGATCCTTGGAAACAATATTAGTAACAAAATTAACAGTTTCATGCTCAACAATATCATTGCATGAATCCTCCTCATCAAGTGCAAGTGGGTGCTTCATGGCATTAGCGATATGAAAAACTACTTGTTCATTCCCCACTCTTAAAGTTAAAGTACCATCATGGACATCGATGAGGGCACGGGCTGTATTCAAAAATGGCCTACCAAGGATAAGCGAAACATCCACATCCTCATCCATGTCAATAATCAGAAAATCATTTAGGAAGATGAACTCCCCAACCTTTACCAACACATCCTCAATGATACCACGAGGGTATACTACTGACTTATCAGCTAATTAGATGGTCATGTGTGTTGGTTTAGGTTCTCCAATATTCAATTCCTTAAAAACCTTATAGGGCATCACACTTATGCTAGCCCCTAAATCAGCTAAAGCACTTTTAATTTCAAGGTTGCCTATAAAACATGGAATATTGAAACTACCAGGATCTTTCAGTTTTTTGGGTAACCTCCTTTGCAGAACTGCTGAGCTCTTTTTTGACAAATGCACCAGTGACACTTCCTCAAGCTTCCTTTTGTTAGAAAGGAGCTCTTTCAAAAATTTAGCATATTTGGGCATTTGTGATAGAGCTTCAGCAAAAGGTATATTAAAATGAAGTTGCTTAAAGAGTTCAACAAACTTACCGAATTGAGCATCAAGCTTGTCTTTCTGCAATCGTGCCGGATATGGTACCCGAGGTTGATACTCCTTCAGTGGTGGGGCAGATGTTGGTATAGCTTTCTCCTTTTCTGCTCCATTTCCTACTGCAACTTCCTTTTCAGCTCCCTGTTCCTTGACACCTGGTGCCTCAACCTCTTCTCTAACCACTTCTTGTTCCTCAACAGCACTCCCTTGTAATTGCTTTCCACTCCTCAAGGTAATTGCCTTCAGCTGCTCTTTTGGATTTGCCTCAGTGTTGCTAGGCAAACTCCCTTGTTGCCTTTCACTGAGTAGCTTAGCAAATTGCCCCATCTGATTCTCCAAATTGTGAATGGAAGCTTGCTAATTTCGGAGTACTGTTTCAATATCTTTCTGCCTCTGCTCATTATCTTTATGTCTCTGCTCATTAGACTCCATGAATTTCATCATTGTTTCTTCTAAAGAGTTCCTCCTAGGAGGTGCTGGAGCTTGTGACTGCAGAGGTTGCTAACACCCAGGTGGAGGTCTTGAATTATTCTGATTACTCCATAAGAAGTTTGGATGATTCCTCCACTCTGGATTATAAGTGTTACTATATGGGTTATTCTGCTACTGGCTTCTATTCATACCACCCACATAGTCCACTTGCTCTGGCTTGGCAAAGACACCTCTAGTATCACATTCCTGACTCTGGTGTCCTCCCCTACATAGATCACAAAACATCACCTGCTGTGGCCTGAATGCCCCAGCTGCCATAGAATCAATCTTCCTGTTCATAGCTTTAAGCTGGGCTGTCAAGGCAACTACTGGATCAACTGTATGGGAACCAGCTGCTTTAACTCTGCCTTGCTCTCTTGGTAACTGCCATTGATAGTTTGTCAAGGCCATTTCTTCTATCAGATCTCTTGCTTGCTCTAGAGTTTTGCTATTAATGGACCATCCAGCTGCTGCGTTAATGGCTTGTTTACTTGAATAGTTCAAGCCATTGTAAAAGGTCTGGATCTGCAGCCATAATGGGAACCCATGGTGTGGACACCGCCTCAACAAGTCTTTATATCTTTCCCATCCATCATACAAAGTCTCTCTATCCTGCTGCACAAAAGATGAGATGTCATTTCTAAATTTGGCAGTCTTGGATGGTGGAAAGTACTTCTCCAAAAACTTCTCAGCTAACTGAGCCCAGGTAGTGAAAGTGCCAGCAGAGAAAGACTTGAGCCACTTCTTTGGTCGGTCCTTCAGTGAGAATGGAAACAACCTCAACCTAATCGCATCATTTGTTGCACCATTGATCTTAAACGTGTCACAGATCTCCAGAAAGTTCTCTAGATGTGCGTTAGGGTCTTCATCCGGAAGGCCATCAAACTGGCAAGTCTGCTGCAACATCTGTATGACATTTGTCTTGATTTCAAAATTATTTGCAGCGACTGCCGACCTTGCAATGCTCAACTCAGGCCCATTGAAGTTTGGCCTAGCAAAGTCTTGCATAGTTCTTGGTGGTGGATCAGCCATCACTTCCAACTCTTCCTCAGGATCTGATTTCAAGTCTTCTAAATCAGCCACTTCGTCCACCAAAGCTAGTTCCCTTTCTTCCTTCCGCTTTTGTCTCAGTGTCTTTTCTACCTCAGGATCAAATTCTACTAGATGAGAAGAACTAGCTCTGGTCATGCAATAAAAGGAGTACCTGAAATCACAGCCAATACCAAGAACAAAATGTAATGACAAATAAAAATAAAGCTAAATCAATAATCTCTATTGTGTTGCTAATATTGTAAACCGTGTCCCCGCGACGGTGCCAAAAACTTGACCGTGATTTTATGCAATACAACTGCAAGTGCACGGGTCACTCAAGTAATAAAGTAGTGAGTGAAAGTATCGTTCCACAGGGGACAAGGACAATTACTAGCTCAAACTTCAATTATTGTTTAGCAGATTAATGGTTTGGTTTATTGCTGAAATTAAAATGGCTAAGTGGATTAAAAGATTAAACTAAGGAACGGCCAATAAATTGCAAATAAAATTGATGATGAAGACCTACCTAGATATTGAATCCCCCTAGCAATCAATTGTATTTCAAGATAGGTGAACAATTAAATCAATTTATCAAGTTAATTTGGTATTCCACACATTTAGATTAAAACTTCTCTCGAATGACTTAACCTCTAATCACTAGTTAGAATGCAAGGAATCTCTTCTCAAGCATAATCAAATAGCTCATGCATTAAGACCAAGGAATCAAACCAAAGGATTTTGTAAGTCTATCTCTAGAACCCCAAGCAATCCTCAACCCCTATGATTATTCTATTCAAATCAAGCTTTCTCAAGACATGAATCTGAAAAATGACAACCAACTAATAAGCATGCGATTATCACTTGGAATTAAACAATCAAGATTCATAAAGGTAAATCAACTTAATCAAATGATTTAATTGAAATCAAAACCAATCAATCCATACAAACATGCTAGGGTTCATCTATATCTAGGTAGAAGATAAGTTTAGCTCATGTTCAAAGAAAGAATACAAAAAGAAAAGAAAAACAGAAAATAAATCAAACAACTCATGATGAATGATTTGATATTCTCCACTTTAATCTTCGATTCTTGGTTCAAAACTTGTGGATCTATGTTCTTCACCTTCAATCCCAGTTGCAAACTCTGGGTTTTACTCAGAGAAGTCGGCCCTCCGTCTCCAAAGTTTGATCCCCCCTTTTTAGCTGAAACAGAGCTTTTATACTGCTGAAATTTTTCCATGTTACGCCCCAACTCACGCCTGTAATCTTAGGTGTGAGATCAATCATTAACGTACAAAGCCTGCATTTCTCTGCCTAACTTTGAAACAGAAGCCTCTCGTGTCTTATGCCCGTGGTCACGCCCGTAATATTGGGTGTGACACCTCACTGCCAATCTCCCAAATTCTCTCTTGACTCATGCCCAAATGTTACGGCCGTAATTACGAGTGTGAGCTAGGTGGCTTAGCTCTTTTTCCATAAAAAAAACCTCCGTTTTTGCACTACTTCCTTGTGCACTCCTTCCATTTCTTCCTGGCCAGTCCCACTATAGAAAAAGATATGAAAAATAATCTTCAACGCACAAATTAAACTTAATTTCAACCTTAAATCATGATAATGTAGGGGTTAGGATATAGACATATGTTCAATTATCAACAGTTGTATGGCATAGGTAGGCTTAAAGCCACCAAAAACTCGTAGAACCTAGCTAACATCTCCAATCTATAGAAATCTAGCATAGCGCCAGCTACACATATAACATATCCTAGAATCATAACTTGCAAATAATACACTTCTATTTTCCTCCTTATAACCTTAACTTCATTAAAAGAAATTTCTAAGTCTCCCAATAGTCAACATAATATAGTATATACACATTTAAATTATGTACAATCCTTTTTATAACATAATATAGTATATACACATTTAAATTATGTACAATCCTTTTTATACAAACTAGTATCCTAAAATATCCTTATAAATATAGAGCATCAAAGCAAAAGCTAGCTAAATATTTACATACAAACATTATTTATGTATTTATACAAAATGAAATTTTTACTTCAACTTCGATTATAGCATCAAGTGAAGAGGAAACTTGAGCTTTACTGGACAACTTCTAGCTTCTTGTAAAAATTTTGGTGAATGGGGTGAGTATAAAACCCAGTGAGTAAGAAATATATTATCATACATTACTAGGCTAGACAATCAATGTTAATTAACAAGGATAATACTTGTTGCACATATTATAACATACTCTAGATGTCTATCTCATAATTGCGTAATACTTGGAAAGCAAAACTCATAGCAAAAAAGAAATCTATAGATAATCATATAATAATTTTAAAATAGAAATTAGCTCAAATTTTATAAAATATAACTCGTACATTTTAAAATAGAAACTTCTTGTGAACTAGTAATATGTAACTCATAAGTGCAAAATAGAAACTTTACCCATAATTTAAAGATGAAACTCATATTTTGCAACTCATTTTAGGAATTAAAATTTAAAAAATAATTCATGAAAAATTTGTAAATATTCATAATAAAATTAACTCATTATATAATCATACAAGGTATATAAAGCTTCTTGTAATCTCTTAATTCATAGTAAATATTGTAAAAACTATATAATTTTGCTTGTGATAAAACATGTAAAAACTGAGAATAGAAATCGGCTCGTAATCTCGTAATAGGCTCGTAATATTTCTTGTGATAGCTCATGATAAACATGAGACTGATCAGGTCCCATGGCTATGAATTTATACCCCTTATAGTAAGAGGTCAGATGTTATACCCCATTTATGAGTACAATGTGCACAAAGTCTGATAATTTACCCCTCGTTGACCAGAGGATTTCTATTCATCCAAAGTCATAATAATCATATAATAAAATCAATATAAGCTCATAAGAAATACAAAATACATCAAATTAGTCTCATAATAAATATTTATAATCAATACATTTCAATACTTGAAATTCATTAAATATTCTAGTAATCTCATAGTCTTGTAATAATAATAAATCTCATAATAAATCATCAAAACTCAAAACTTACAAATCATTTGAGAAAACTCATTATATAGTATTAAAATCTCAATTAAAATATATAGTTTTCTTGTAGAAATATTGTTATACATATAGAAATACTTAAATAGATGGAGGATTGAATAAAATTCACTTATGTAACAGTTGGAATTTACAATGGAACTCATAGTCAATATGAAGTTCTAATCATATTAAAATGCATTTTCAATACTAGCTCACAATTTCAAATAGCAAAAATAATAGTATATTAATCACTCACCTCTTGCACATAACTTTTCTATGCACTTCTCTCCTTTAACACTTCAATCAAGGATGTCCTTAACTCTTAGGTTCTCACTTTCTTATTGTCATCTTTATACTTCTATGCTCACACAAACATACACAAGTAAATTCATTTAATTCCAATTAGTGAAATTTAAACATTAAACCGTAAATTTCTACTTATAACCTACTATCATTTCCTAACCTAGTAGGATTTTCTTTGCAATATCTCAAGATATACCTATCCAAATGCTATGATTATTTCTCCATTGTAAAACTGACATATAGCATTATAACATACTAAAAAATTAGACCCAAAAAGCTCTATGAGATTAATGGTGAACCTCTAAATT